>JALMLS010000021.1:0-52998 GCA_038496445.1 Trichosphaerium sp. ATCC 40318 | reverse complement strand
TCAATATAAAGTCAGGACTATGATACCGTTCAGTATAAGGTACATTGCATTGCGAAATCCATTATTTTGTTTACACAGTATTTAGATGTTTTACGTGCGGCGAATATATGGGTAGAGGACGTAAATTTAATGCTCGCAAGGTAAATTGGTAATAATCGTTTTAATTATATTCTAAAACCGTCTAGGAAACTGTGGAAGGCGCAGAATACCTTGGCATTAGGATTTACCGTTTTTATTTAAAATGCACGCGTTGTGCTAGCGAACTAACGCTTAGAACCGACCCAAAGAATTCAGATTATATTGTAGAAGCCGGCGGACAACGTCTAGTCGAAGAATGGCGTAAAAAGAAAAGGCATTGGAGGTATGTTCAAATTAATCAGTTAACGCCCTTCTGAAGTCTTTTAACGCTACCTGAGTATCATCTCTTTACTTATACGTTATATAATAGGAACACAGAGATGATAAGAAACAAGTTGAAGAAGGAGACGCAATGACAAAGTTGGAAACAAAAACATTAGGTAAAGAACTAATTTTCTTTTCATTCTGTTTTGTACGCCTCTGTAGGCGACTTTGTTTCTTTGTTTATTAAAATGAATGTGTATTAATAATATAAAATAGATTCTAAGCAGGAGATGGATATTCTTGATGCATTAGATGAGATACGAACAGAAAATGCAAGAAATGAAAATGTCGATATTGAAGCTGTCATTCAAGAAAATTTAATGAAACAAGCTCAAGAGGCAGACCGCTTAACAGAAGAGAATCTGCAAAATTCTCTAATTTCTTACAAGCTCAAGCAAAGAAAAAAAGAGTTTCTGATAACGATAATTGGGAAGCGGTAAGCATGAAGAGAAACAAACATTTAAATTTTTTTTGTGACATTTCTTTCTTTTTTTTTTTTTTTGGTGATCAAAACTATTATTATGGTTCAAACTCGAGCGGATTATTTATCATGTCCTTGATTAATGACAATTCATATTTTGCTTGAGAGTTTTAATTTACAAAAACACTCGGAAACAAAAAAGAAATAAGCTTTTTATTTTTATGTTTTACTCATCACAATGCTGTTTCCTTTTTGGCTTACGTTACTTCTTAGGAACTATTAAAGCCTAGAAAAAAGCAACGTCTAAGTGAAGATGGTTTTAAAAAACCTGGACCACGTATGCCTAAGGATAAAAAAAGCAGCTGCAGCTGAAATTGTTTCGATTATGGAAGATCCAAAAAAAGAGAGCTCATATCCAAAAAACATTCTTTCATTATCAGAAAGAAGCCTGAAAGGAAATCAAAGAAACCAAAGTTTATTATCAAGAAAAAAAGTGCAGTTGTAAAGAAAAAAGAAGAAGAGGAAGAAGAAACAGGTGGACTAGGTCTTGGTAGTCTTGTATCATATTAAACAATAAAAAAAAGAACAAACTTTGTGAAAAACGGCTTGCTCTTGCAAGTTTGCTTTTTTTTTCTTTTAGTTCATTACAGGCTTTGTAGTTGTAGTAAGTTAGTATGTTGGCTTTGTTTCTAATAGTGATGTAATTTGTAGCTTGCTGCTCGCCATAATACTGTCTGAACTGAACTTCAATAGAACAGCCTTTAACAAAGATAATGGTCTTAGCACTTATCTTTGCTACTACCAGTTGATGAATGCGCAGTTTACTGATCATCTACCGAGAACGAACTCTGAGGACTCGATCACTGAGTAGTATGTGGTTGATAAAGTCGGAGAGTTGTGTGTGCTAAGTTTTATTTCATGTTTGCTGTTTCCTTTTCCTTCTTTTCTCGCGAATAACATACGCTAATCTCTTTTGTGGGCTGAATCCTTTTTTCACTGCTTCGTTCTTGCACTCTCTAAACTTTTTGCGTGGAGGAAAAATGATATCATCTTCTTCGAAATCTAAAACGAAATCTCCATCAGATTCATTTGAGGAAGAATTTGATTCGCTCATGAATAATGGTAATGCTAAAATAATATAAGATATGAAGAGGTAAGTTTGAATAGCGATAGATAATTGCAGTGGTGCGTGGAAAGTTTTTTCTTGGTTTTTCTTTCTTTTGTTTGTTTTGTTGGTATCTTACCCTTAATATATCTCTAAGAGATTCCTCGTTTTCAAGTTCTTTGGGCTTATTTAATTTGCCAATGCTGTTTTGAGAAATCTCATTATCTTCGAAATCAAATTCTTTGTCTTCTTCCTCTTCACTTTCTAGTTGTTGTAGGTTAGTACTGTCAAAATGACTTTTTTTCCACATCTTTTTTAACCGCACCAGATATGGATAGAGAAATTGGTGTGTTTTTCTTGTTGTAGGGTACGAATGAATCAGCGCTATAATCATCAGAGCTTTCTGACAATGAAAGACTTTCGTTAGAATCCACGACAATCATTCCTCCTCTAGCTAGTGCCCGCTTGAACGATCCTTTTTTTGGACTGTAACCTGATTTCTTAGCGCACTGATATGGAATGAAGGACGGTTTAACTTTCTTCCCAGTAGCCTTTGTTTTCCGAATAGAACCCGTTTTTTTCGGTGGATCTCTTTTCCTTTGGGGCTCGATATCATCAACATCTATTGGTTCATCATTTGGATGCCCTTGCGGCTTTGTACGGTTCGGAGTATAGTTCATGTATGATAGGTCATTGTCGCTTTCAAGGTCTTCGTATTCAATCTAAGGAAGCAATCACGTCATTCAAAAAATATCATTGTATAAGAAGCACGTGCATAGCGTTTTTTTCTTTTTTTAGAAGGTGTTTCCACTTTTTTAGTGACTGCCTCAAGTTCTTGTTTTATTTCAACTTGTTGGTGTTCATTGGTTATACCAAGCAATTCGTCTATATCAAGAAAGTTTTGGGAATGAATTTGAGTTTCAGCTTGCCTGGAAAACCCGGAGTAAGGAGGTTTTTGTATGACGTGTAGACGTACGAGTCAGGTTGGTTTTCTGCGTCAGTTTCTTTTTGAGAATCAACAAAAATGTCTTCCTCTGACTCTACTGCTCTTTCTTTTTGTACGAATTGCGTTGTTGTTAGAGTGTAAAGTATAAATGAGATCAATGTACTTTTGAGGAGCTGGTAGTTCAGGTATGTCAGTATAATCAGATGCCACAACAAGTCTAAGAACGCTTCGTTAGAGAGTTTACTATAAACTTTTTTGTTGGCGCAAGTACTTCAGTTGAGGCACAGGTGGTGGCGGCTCAGGCGGTTTAACTGCCTCAGAAGATACTATAGAGATTACATAAGTTGTACCACATCCTTTGGAATCAACTTGAATATACTCATCTAAAGGAGCAACGAGCTATCGAACAAAAGTTACTTTAATTATGTTTGTTTTTAATAGATGGAGTCACGCACTTGGGTTCCTTTCTCTAGTTTTACTCCACGAATAAACATATCGTTTTTGGATTCAGGCTACACAGTAGATAAAAAACACTCAACAACAACAAAAAAAATAAACATAGACTAATTCGCAATCACCACTTGTGCTCTACTTTATCCAAGGTAAAGGAAAAAGAAAGAACAAGGGAGAAAAGTACGTTATTGTTGTGAACGTACCTCAACATAGATTGTCACGTCTGAGGGAGTAACTATAAGCGCGAATACTTTCCTCGATACTGTTTTGGATGTGACTCCAAGTTTATTTCTCCCAATCACGTGTTTTCCTTCGCTAAAGACAATAAACGCGCGGAACAAGGGATGGCATCAAAAACAACGTAACCATTAAAAAAAAACGGTTAAAATGGGTTCATCTGCTTCTTACCTAAGTTCAAGAGTGCCGTCATAGGAAACACGTTTTAAACTGAAAGTGTGAATCATCGTTTTAACTTTATTTTTTGACACCAATTCGTTACCTGAGTTGACTTTTATTTGTTCCCACAATCATTTGGCTCCTGAACTAAATTGAGGAGGTAGTGTACCTCTAGTTAATAGATTGAAGTTCGCACAAACAAGGCAGTATAGCTTCGGTATGCTCTAGTTTATTATTTGTTTAAAATACTATAAAACTAACCAATAGGCTTTATTAGTCCATCAGACGCAATTCAGTCGACAAAGATGAGTTCACGTACGCAAAAGACAAAATACATCGCAGAAAAGAGCTTCTCATGAAAAACAAAACCCAATTGTTTTTTACTCGTTTAAAGCAAAAACATCGTTACCGCTATTTAATACGCGCAAATACCACACTTTTTTACGTCTACTTCAGTTTTAACGAAAACCCACAACAAAATGAATATGAACCGTCTATTTATGAGGGCAACTGTTAGACCGTAAAAAGAGATGATAAAGAGTCGCGTAATTAGTCCACGTGATTTTTTTTTTCCTTTATGATAGCGGTACAAAATCTTCGTTACATAGCTCCCAGCAACCCTAGATAAGACATCCTCGCCTTATAAATCATCTCCTTTTACGGCCTAACACAAAAACCACATCAATGTTGTACAAGTGTGAAACCAATTACTTTTTGAAAAAAACCCTTGCATCATATTTTTCACAGCTATACATTTCCGTTCTCATCGGAGATTAGCATAAGTAGTATACCTAGCTTGTTACATGCAATGAGGGTATTTTTTAATGCTCTAAAACTCCAATATAGCGCTAGAAACGTTTGTTGATTAGTTTGTTTTCATGTTGTAATCTAATTTATTGATGGTTACCTTAGATAACTCAGAAATTGACGTGCTGCCAAAGAGAGGTCTATGTCTTGTACAAGATACTACTTGTAGCAGTATATTAGACCTACCAAGTGATATTCAAGTATATTTATGTACTTTCAATGCAGAAGTGTTTAATAAGTATCACGTGCTATCAAAAAGAGCTGCAATCAATACTCACTACAATAATGAGCTTGTACCCAATGGTATTTGGTTAAAATGGTTCCCAGACGGAAAAATAGAGCAACAATTCAATGTTATCAATGGGAAGTTGAATGGGTATTACAAGACGTGGTATAAGAATGGACAGATTAATATAAAGTGTATGTATGCCAATGGGAGAAAAAATGGTGAATTCAAACAATGGTGTGAGGACGGACAGCTTGAGACAGAGTATATGTATGTTAATGATAAAAAAGATGGTGAGTTTAAACAGTGGTTCAAGAATGGGCAACTACAGAGAAACTTTACTTATGTAAATGGTAAAGAAAATAGTGATTATAGAAGTTGGTATTTGGGTGGACAACTGAGGACTGAGTTTACTTTTGTTGATGGTAAGAAGCATGGTGAGTTCAAGCAGTATTATGAATGTGGCCAGTTGCTTGGACAATGTATGTTTGTTAATGGTAAAAAACAAGGAGAGTATTTCAAGTGGTTTAAGAGTGGACAACTTAAATGCAAGTGGATGTTTGTTGATGATAAAAAAGAAGGATTATTCGAAGAATGGCATAAGAATGGACAACTTAGTATCCAAATTGTTTATGTTAACAACAAAGAAAATGGACATTTCAAGCAATGGCATGATAATGGTACACTAGGAATAGAGTGTACTTATGTTGGTGGTGAAATAGATGGTGAGTACAAAGAATGGTATGACAATGGACAACTTAATATCCAGTGTACTTTTTCTGGTGGTAAAGAAAATGGTATGCATAGAGAATGGTATGAAAATGGTAATATTATTATACAGAGTATGTTTGTTGATGGTAAAGAGAATGGCGAGTATAAAGAGTGGTACGAGGATGGACAACTACAAATACAAAGTACGTATGTTGATGGTAAGGAAAATGGTATGTTTAAGCAGTGGTATGAGAATGGACAACTTACTATGCAGTGTATGTATGTAAATGGTAAAAAATTAGGTGAGAGTAAGCAATGGCATGAGAATGGTGTGATTGAGTTGGAGTGTATTTACACTGATGATGAAAGGAACGGGGATTTCAAACAGTATTATGATAATGGACAACTCCATATTCATTGTACATTTAATGATGGTAAAAAGGATGGTGTTTTTAAACAATGGCATAGAAATGGACAGCAACATGTTGAATGTGAGTTTATCAATGGTTTAGAGAAAGGTCTGTACAAGGAATGGAATGAAGATGGATCTTTAAACCGAATGCTTAAGCCAAGAATAGGGAAATAAGAGATGGACTCATCTGGAAGTAATCAAAATTTAATTGAACATGTATTATTGGTTGTAATTGGCTACTGAAAATTCTGTTACATGTTTATGTAAAGTAAAGGTTGAAATATCTGTTCATCACGACTTGATGTCTCAACTTTGTTTCTTTTTGTAGATATTCGCAAAGATCACATAAGCCATGATTTGTATCAGACAAGATATATAGAGCCTGCTCCACCGTACATAGCTAAAGAGAGCAATGCACGACAATACACCTGCTCTACAATAGCATTCGCAAAAATGAAAATATATCAAAAAAGAAAAAATAAAGTACAAATAAGTTAAAACTGCTGCAATTTACATTTTTCAACAGCACGTGTAAGTATGGAAATTACCATTGAACAGCACTGGGCAACAAGTGATAGTTTGATATGCTAGTTCAACGAACAAACAGAAATTACCAGCAACGAGCTTTCCTCTTCTATGCCTGCCTGTAAATAATGCAATCTATTGTAGATGTGGCATGAGAATGAGTTTATTTGAATTGCTGTACAGCAGTATAAGATGCAGCACCAGCATCAGGTAATTCTACACCATTAAAAAGGTAAGGTGGTTCCCCTTGCTCGACATATATTTGTGGTCGCTCACGTCTTTTGTATTTCTTCAATAGTCCTCCTTCAAATGTGACTTCTAGCGTATGCTGCTGGAGAGTATACCCAATTATAAGCATCTTCAGAATAGCCATACCTTGTTTGATAACATTACTGTTGTACTCATCTATATTCAAATAGCTTACCCTCCTACGTATGGAGTATTGCGTTCAGCGTGTACAAGCATATGGTATCCAACGTTATCCTTCCACATATAAGGATCTTCAATGGGTACAACTTCTACTCCATTTGAACCTTGAAAAATAGGTTTTGGATTCCACAAAGAGTAAGGTCCCTTACCCATTCACTATTTCTAATTAAAAACTCGTTTGTAACGGCTTAAAAAAACGTGATACCTGCGCAAATAAATGGTACATATCGCATCGTCTCCTTTTACTGGAACGCCTCCCCACAAAGCAAAAGTCTTGTTGTGATACCCTTGAGATGTACTGTCGAAGCGTTAGGCGTGAAATTGTGACCAAGAACTTATACAAGCGATTACTTTGCTTGCGAAGAGCTAAGATACGGCAACGTATGGGTTTTGCTGGAATTAAGACGCGATCAATCTAGATTTAGCGAATAAGTCGTACTGGGTCGAGCCGTCTACTTAATTCCCACCTTGCCTTTCTGTCTACAGATTTTTGTAGCGGACGACCAACTTCTAGCCACTTGCCAAAGATTTCGTTTAATGCAACATTTTCCAAATCTGCTGCTCTTACTAATTATAAAAAACAACCAAGAGCTATGCACTGGTTCTGTGTTAGCGTACTGCTTCTACTAGTAACCAGTACAGTGAAATCTCAGCATAATCTTCTGTACAGATGCAATACTGCGTTTCAAGTCCAGTTTTCCGTTTGTAACGACGGTAGCGGAAGTTTTACGCGTAATTGTTGCAATAGAGGATTTCAAACAGTTGACGGTATCCAAAAGCCTTGTACATGGACAGCACCAAGAACTTGCAGCGTAAATGAATTCCCAATCGCTCCGTGCACCAACGAAGAAGTACAAGCGCACAAAATCTTTAGCAACTGCGGCAAATGCCCTCCTGCGCCATCTGGGCGCGTATACGCTGCAAAAATAGAGTCTGGTGCAGATTATTGTGGTCCAGCTAAACCTTTGTACCAAATTTGCTCTACAACCCCTGGAGAATGTACAACTGCAGTGACTCACGCCTACAGTTGCAAAGGCTGTGTACGTGTTGTTGTTTGAAGCTTCGAGTTAACTCTACTTGCAAGGATCTGTTTTCGAACGCTATGGGAAGTCATATGGTACTTCATAGAGCACCCAAGCAAGCTAATATATGGGGTAAAGCAGTTTCAGGGGATGAAGTATGTATTTGAAGAGGTGTTGAGTGCATTTTTTAAATTTGTAAACATAGGTAATTGTGTGACTTTTGGACTCGTTGAATACACTACTACCGCAGATGAACTGGTAATAACTACACATAAATATAACATTTACATAACTCTTTCAGGGTAGGTGGAATGTTAGACTGCCTCCTCAACCTGCTGGTGGTACCCACACGTGCGTGTCAAGCGGTTTTTTTTATTTGACATGTAATTGTTTACAACATTTAGAATACGTGCAAAAGTAATCTTCTCATTACCTGGCATCAATGATACTCTGGCTGTTGAGGATGAAATTACAGTAAGTAGTACTTGTATATTTTCGTAAGAGAGTATTGAATAGTTATACAAAGGATGTAACGTTTGGAGATGTGTTCGTTTGTAGTGGACAAAGGTAAAAAAAAAATAGCATTCTTGGGTGTAATTTGTATACTTTCCAGTAACATGGAGTGGTTATTCTCCGAGACAAGTGACTTTATGGCTCTACGTCCACAAGCAGGGATCCCAGGAATCCGGTTATTTACTGTTGGTAGACTTACTGGAAGCAACATTGTAAGTAAACAAAAAGAAGGTGGTAAAACTGACATTGATTGCTAAGGAACTCCAAGAATTCAATACTATTTGGCAAGGCTGGGTTCCTTCGTCACCAGACTCTGTTGATAGATTTGACGATCTAGGATTCAGTGGTGTTTGTTGGTACTTTGGAAGAGCTTTACATAGACGTACAGGCATACCTGTTGGTTTGATAACAAGTGCATTTGGCGGGTCTTCAATTGAGGCACGTGAACACTTTATTCTTCAAGGCCTATTCTCATTCAATGCTAACTTACTGTAGTCATGGTCGAGTGCCTCAGTACTAAGTAAATGTCCCCACACTGAGGCTGATGGAAGCAAAACTCGTAATTGGGGCGCTATGATGTTTCCGCTTACAAAGGATGAATAGTTGAACTTTTGAAGAATATCTTACATTCTGTTGTAGATGACCATCACTGGTGCTTTATGGTACCAAGGAGAAACGAATGTTATTACTGGATTTGCTGTTCAGTATGGGTGCTTGGTCAAAGAAATGATAAAGGAGTGGCGTCTAAAATGGGATGCTGGTTCAGCAACTGGAGCTTCATTCCCTTTCGTCTTCATGAACCTAGTACCATACCCAGTGGAACCAGAATTATCCATATCTTCTATGCGAATAGCACAACGTGAAGCATGTGAATTGGATGATGTTGGGTAAGTAAATGAAGACACTAAAATGAACTTACTTTATGATAAGGTTTGCAAGTGGTCTTGATCTTTATGATCTTTTCAGCCCAGGAAGGTGCTATTCACCCTCGTTACAAGTAGGTGAACGTATGGAACGTGTGATATCTCGAATGATATATAACACTTCAGAAAATGCATATGGACCTGTAGCGCACTACTTTGAAGCAACACCTGTACAGCTTACTTGAAACAATGAACATCATACTTATTATTTTTCCTTTTAGGTCATACCTGCTACGCCTACTGTTGTCACAGTGTTCTTTTATGATGATACAGTAGCTGATGGACTGTACTTGAATATGTCAGCTGTATGTCCTGAGTGGACTAGTCCTCTTACATCTCAGTGTGCTGGGTACATGCTAGTAATATTTTCTGACTGTTTTATAAGGTTTGAGGTTGTTGATATTAACAACGTAGTGTGCGTGTTTTCTATTACAATTTCTATCTCGCTTTAACAGCTACAAAGAACAAAGCCACATTAACTCAACATTAGTCATATACCTGTAGCTAATGTTACAACAGTATTGAGAGATGGTGTAATGAAGCATGTATTGACACTAGAAGTATCACAACATATTACTGTTCAGAGTGTATCCTATGCTAACAACAACTTTGGCATTGTGTACCTGTACAACAAATTATCTTCACAAGTACTACACTTAAAAATAGGTCCTGTTCTAACAAACTTAAAACTAGGAGCCATGGCTACCTGCACCTTCTTTCACTTTACAAGCAGGCACGAACGCTTTTGAAAGTGACAATCCTTGTAGTATGCAACGTGTAGTACCACCTACGCCTCCTCCTACAACGGCTGCCTCAACGCATACTCCAACAACAGATCCACCATCAAATACTCCTACGGCTCCAAAAGCTCCAACTGCGCCTTCAGCCCCTAGTGCTGGTACAGTTCACTTCATGTATTATACGTTGTTAAGTATACTTTAAGTAGAACCTGTACCTGCGATTGCTTTATGTCTAGAGATGAATGTCACATAGATTCCTAGCAAACGTATGTAAATGGCTCATGGTTTGTATAAACAGAAGTGCTAAAGATTGTGTTAGGAGGTCAGACATTCGATCTGATTGTGGCGTATAGAGTAAATGAGCCTTTAATTCTTGACTTGGATGTTCTCAAGGAAAGTAATACTCTATGGCGAGGAGGTGCAAGCCAGGTTGTAATTGATGGTGAAGGGCATATAGATATGCCAGTGTCTATTGGACATGACTTATCAGATGGTACGTTATACTTATGATATGACCTTTTTGTATTAATTCCTTGTAGGTGTAGAGTACATGCTACGAATTAATGTCGTAAAAAGTTCAACAAATGAGTTGAAATTGGGTAAGTTGATACACGTGATTTAAAAAGGTTCTAACTACTATCCTGTAGACACATTTTGGAGTAGTATCTTTGCAGGCCCAAGTCTTGAAACTAACGGACAAAACACGTGTTCTTCTCAAGTTACCAGGGCACCAACTGAGGTAAGAAACAAGATATAATCAAGCTTACTAAATACTCAATAGGCAGCGAGCATTGCAACAGTGATTGTGAAATCAACCTTATGTGCCATATTTGCGGCATTGATCCTACTTTAAACTATGTAGTATCACAACGATGAATAAAACTTCTGACATTGATGTACCTTGCGACCTCCCTCCTAAAAGGAAGATGTTACATGGCTAGGACTTGATAGATAAAAGTACATGATTAGATCTTTAGAAGAGAAAGAACCGTTCACAGTCGACAGTTAAGAGTTTTTATTACTAGGATAAATGACTATTTTCGAGCCCTCAGCAAATTTCTTGCCGCTCTCTTTCAATTTGATGTATTTCTCGCTTAAAGCTGGCTATTTCTTTCTCCACTTCTTTATGCTTCTCTCTTTGCGCTTTCAAAGTAGCACCCAGTTTCGCTAATCTATTGACCATGAATTTAAGTGGTTCCATTTTTTCACATGCTTTTTTTGCCGTATATCCTTGTAAATTCTTTTGTCTTAATAACTCAGCTTCCAACTTGCTAATTTTCATCGTAAACTCTTCAAATTTACCTTTCATGGTGCTTATCTTGTGGTTGTTATATTTGTAACCCACGCCAACGAGCACTGCTAAAAAAAAGTCACTAGCCAACAACTTCCAAGTTCGTACCAACAATCACAACAGCGACAAATAATGCTAGGCCAACAACCTTCAACTGCATGCAACCAGCTTTGTTCGCTCCTGAACCATGTCGTACAATTGTTCCGTTTGTATTTACGTAGTCTAACCAGGTGTTATTTAGGTATTGGGTCAGTTTGTCACGTGCTTCTTTCATATTTAAAAACCTCCTGTATAATTTCAGGTTCATCAGTTCTGTTGTACCTCTTTACATCTTTTTTGCGGTGAAGCAGCAAAGACATTGTTTTGAAAAGGTTCGCGAAAGGAGGTACCAGCAAATAGGATATCACGAGAATAACTTAAACTACACTTAAAACATATTACATGTAATCTCTCCACTCGCCTTCCCACACATATTGAGACAATTACAACACTTTGACTTGTTATTTGTAGTTTTGTAGTACTATTGGAGTTTCTGTTCTGCACGCTTCCCTTAATTGCATAAGAGGAGCTCCTTCTAGGTACGCATTGTACCTGGTGGTAAATCTCTCAAGAGTGATTGCTTTTATAAAACGGCAAACGCTGCAATAATACAGATAATTGAAAGAAATTGTCTTACATTTTGTTCCTGCCCTCTTTCAACAAATACAGTCAGTTCACAAACTTGAACAATTCTTCATAACCACGAGCATTAGCAGGATTTTATCTCTTGGTTTTATCCAGATAGGTGGGTTACTTGGCTTTGAGTTTTTAGAGTACTAGTGTTATTTCCACTTGCGAGTATGGGACCAAATCGCCTAGTCTAAGCACGTCGATTTAAGCCTCTTTCTTTCTTTAGTTTGTTTGTTACTTTGACGAAAATGCTTCGCAACACGTGGTAAGCAAAGCAAATGTTGTTTTTACACACTAATCCAAAAAAAGTGTACTAGGCATACTTTTAGCGTTTATACTACTATCAAGTGTTTCAGCGCAGGGAGACCACTGGGACTTTATTATTATAGGCGCAGGTAAGCGTAATACAGCTTTTCTTTTGATTCTAATTAAACGATTGACGAATAGGACCTTCTGGGCTTCAAGCGGGCGCTCTACTAGCACAACAAGGATCACGGTATAAAATAATTGAAAAGGAAGCAGAGGTAACATTTTGACACGTGATATCATCGCACCACGTATTTATACGCGTAGGTTGGTTCTTTTTTTGATAAGTTTCCTGTTCATGGTACATTTTCTTCTCTTCGACTTTTCTAACACGTGACGTGGCATAACATGTTATAAACTTCTCTTTACGCTAAACATAAGTTAGGTAGATTATTGTCGAGGAACAAGAGGTTCACTGGAAGTGATGATGCGTTTAATATGCGTTTTGATAGCTACGGATTACTTTCGAACTTGACAGACGCTCCAAAAGTTCAGGACTTTTCGAGCGATTTGTTTCCTTCTCGTGAAGATTACTCAGCATATCTTAAAGCATTCGCAAAGAAACATGATCTCAATATTGAGTTTAACAGAGAAATAACTATAATAGAAAATTACGTAAGTAATACCTTCTTGCTTGAAGATGCTTCTCACAAAATAAGTGTTTGTCATGCCGTACTCATTGCAACTTCAATGCCTATGGTACGCAATATAAAGGTAATCCTTGTCGGTGACGTATCTTAGGAGTATAAGCCTAAAATGAAAGGCATTGAGAACGCTGTAATGTATTCTGAGCAATCAACAAGTTTGGATGACTACGAAAATAAAAAAGTTCTCATATTAGGGCTAGGAACGTCTGCGTTTGAATCAGCTCAGGTACGTCTATTGTAATAAAAAACATTAGCCTATAGTGACTGGAATTAGTTTATATCTCAAAGAGCAGCTTACGTACACATGGTAGGCCTCAAACATACTGACAACGAAATCTACTGTGCGTATTTCATTGTTTGGAACGGCTATTTTCGCTTACAGCGTTAGGATAGCTCGCAAATCTGAATTTGAGTCAACACTCACATTGGATACAGTCGTACAAGGCATTGATATGAAAGAAGGTACGGCAGAATAAGTACAAATTAATGTGTAACAAGTGGTAGCATCTCTGGAAAAAACTGAGGATGGTATTTTCTTTAAACCTTCAGCAGATGCTGCTAGTGTACCTTCAGTATTTAAAGATCCTTATGATATTGTTATCTCATGTCTCGGATGGCGTATGAATACATCTATATTTAAGGATAGCGCACCACAAATGGATAAACTATCACACTATCCAATTGTAACATCGTACAACTGTTTTTGCTTAAAAATAGAGTTTAAGAGCTTACAGAGGTTTGTTGTAGATCCTATGAGAGTAAGAACAGACCTAACATGTACCTTCTTGGCGATTTGATGAAGCGAAAGGGTGTAAGAGAGACATCCACAAGTACGGCTTTTTGAAACGAAATTAGCGAACCAGTAGAAAAGTCAATCACATGTACCTAGGTAATATAAGAACTTTTCGCTATTTGATCCGCTACGCTGTGAGGACCCTTCTGTTTATAGTTGAATCTCTTCCTTATGGTAGCGAACACCTTGAACCTACACCAGATGCGCTATCAAATAAAATCATGAGTCGCATTCGAACATCAGATGGTAAACTCAAAGAAAACTTAGTGTTAGCTTACTTTCTCTTTCAGGACTTTACAACGCTTTTGAGATATTATCTGATGTTTTTGTATTGTTTGATGGCGATGATGTAGGACAATATATTGAAGAATTGACTCTGAAAGGTATTTTTTTTTCGGTTCACGTGACTATCACGTGATTAAATTTTTCTTGTTTTTAGGGCTGTATGATCAACAAGCTGAAGAAGGAACGCATTGGTTTTCTTTACACTTTCAGTACAATCACGAAGCAAGAGAGTCTTACGATGGTATCGTGGATGTATCCGAACGTGCGATAGTAGGAGATTGTGAAATACTTCGCTAACTACCGTCAGTGGATCTCAGTGGTGAGAACGAAGACTCCAAGTATTTACATCCAGTAGTTCGGTACTATAAAACTGGTAAAGACGCCAGGCCTAAGAAACTGAAGGAGTGGCACATGCGCGCAGATTTTCGAATGCTATGGTTAGTTTCAGTTAAAGTTAAAGAGTTTAATCTTGCCGTTAGGTACGATGAAGAACAGTATGCAAAGCCACTCTTAGCGTTTATTTCGGAAGTATTTGAGGTAGGAACACAAAAGAGTGAGTGTTAGTAATTTCTTCAGCAGGAGATTGCTCCCAGTGAAAAGAATGTCGAGGCGCCTCCTACACCTCCTGTAGAAGAAGAAACACCACAAAGGAGATTAAAGGAACAAAATACTAATGGAGGTTCTCAAAAAACTCTACAAGATATTGAGATAGTAGAAGAGAGCGAAGATGAAGAGGATTACACAAGAAATGAGCTGTAATAAAAAACTAAACGAACTTTTTTTCAAACAAAGATTCATCTTACTTTTCTGGAGGTTCAAAATGCAGTGAGTGTATTAAATCCTAATGAGATATTCAGTGTTCTTACACTTCACATCTTAGTGTACTTGTGTGACGTTCCTAACTTCTTCGCGTATTTTCGTGCTTACCTTTTTTTGTGTTGTTTAGTTTTTCGTCCCCTTACTACACATAGCGCTACTGTAGGCCTTAAACTTAAACCTTTTTGCCGTTTAGGCAGTCATGGTGCATTACACGCTACCACGTTTTAAAACGACACTACTACACTAGCGCTGTACGCTTTTAGTAGTTTTTTTAGCTTCGGACTTATATTTTTTGCGCAAAGCCAAAAAATCTCCAAACGCCGTAATATATCACGTGTTGTTTAAACGTAGCGTTTAAGAAGCCGAGTTCGAAAACATGTTCAGAGAAGCCAAATGGACCGTAAACAAGTGAAAAGTACTTGGCAGGTTCCTAATAAAACTCCAAAGTAACCTTGGCGATAGCCGTGCGTAAGGAGTTATACAAAACTTCATAGATTGCTTTGTTGAGTTTGCCTGCCAAAATCTGTTTTGGGCTAGGTTTTTTAGAATTGTTACATTACTTATGCTGCGTCTCTTCGATATAACTATAACTAAAGAAAAGGGGTTCCACGCCCAAGGCCTAACCAGATATGAGCTCTGCGTTGATGGTACGTCACCACACATTAAGAGAATAAAATGATATTAAACCCTCTTAAAAACTTCTCCTACGCAATTCTTACACGTCTTAGGAAAGAGTTACACTGGTAAGCAACTTGCGGATAAAAACCTTCGCGTAATATTTCAAAACGTGTTTTGGCGCAAAGGATCAGAAGGAACAATATCCTTGATATCAGAGGTACGCTAGGAGTACTTTTTGAAGAGATAAAAAAAAAAAAAAATTCAATCAAAAAACAAATGACGCGATTTTGCTGCGTGCAGGTTTTTTGGAAATTTCAGTCCGCCACATCCTTTTGTTTGGTCGTAAGGTTATAAACTTATTCGATAAATAGGGGTTAAATACTTTCTCTTTTGACCTCGACATGCCGGATTGTTTGAAGCTCTATAAGAAGTGTATAGACGTTGTTCATGTTAAAGTATCACCAAAAGGGCAGTTTGAACAACATAACCGTAAAGTATACTTCCGTTTAAAGTGGAAGAAAAAGAAGGTCCAGAGAACCACTATTTGAGCGTCTCATCTTGTCTATGTTCCTTACAGGGTTCACACGAGGAGAAAAAAAAAAAATTGTATTTTAAAAGTGAAAACAAACCATACCACGTGTAAATAAAAATGTACATACATGTCCATTACCAAGAAATAATACTTAGTTTCCGTTGTAAGACTATAGGAATTATTTTACATTTATTTTTTCAGCAACAAAAACAAGTTACAGCATTTTTAACAAGTGTCATGCAACATCCAGAGATTGATAGTTTGGTTTATCGGTCTGTGTTATTGAATTATTTGTATCCATCGATTCTTTTGAAAAGTTTGAGATAGTAGAACTATCGTATGAAGGCTCAGAAGCTACATTAATTGTTTTAGATAACTTAGAGAAAAATATTGTCTTCGTTTTTTTTTGAGTTATAAACTTAGTACACGTGCCTGGGATCTTCTTTACGCAAATCACAAGCTCGGGGTTTAGAATACCCCATACTATAGCGTTAAGTAACCCAGTAAGTGTGTACGTTCCGTATTGAAGAACAATGAGTGCGATTACCTAAAAATAATTTATTGTCTCCTTTTAAAACTAAACTCCTTACCTCGTGACCGTTATTAAAGTTGTACAGTCGACGTATTATAGGAGTTATCCACAAACAAACAAATATTACTGGATACCAAAAAAGTCTCTTTAAGAGAGATCCTTGTCTCTTTCTTTGTTCCTTACGAATATGCGTTTGAAGAGAAGTTTCTTCTCTGTTGGAAGCATTCTAAAAATAGATCTCAGTTCGTTATCTTGAAAGGTATTTTAATCGGACGTACAGCTAGTCTTGTCAGTTTCTTTACGCGAAGATAAATACACGTGTAGCAGAATATGATACCAAACATACAAAGAAGAGGTATGATAAAAACACTAATAGAACGCCACCTGTTTCAAGTGTTAAAACCTCTGTTCATTTCACGTCTTGTTTTGTGCAATAGTTAACGTACATGTGGGCTATACTTATCTCTTTATCTGTTTGATTTTGTGATATACGTATCCAACACCTTAAGAGGTAGTCAGGTGTGACTGAAAAATAAAGTGAAGATGTCACGTGTAAAACATACCTATACTGAGAGTTTGCCTTTCCATAACCCTGTGTAGTTAAAGGCAGTAACGCTAAGAATGCTGATAGTCCATATACAAATAACAAATAATACTTTTCTCGTCGTGCCATATTTTCCCTTCAACTGTTGTTGGTACACAAAAAGAAAACAAGAACGTTGGAGTGTTACGCATACCTCTTCATAACAACAACAGAAAAAAGATTAAAAGCAATGACAAACGTCAATAACGGTATCGTCATCTGAGCAAACGAATAAAACACGCCATGAGCTATACATATCCCTTTGCACAATGTCACAAAGAGGAGGAAAAACGGTTTAATAAATCCAAAGAAAACTCACCTTCATTTGTAGTGTAATTTGTCACGAGCATTAATAAATCGCTAACGTTGAACATAATATCATTCAGTGCCAAATAAAGCAATAAACGGTTCGATAACATGCTCAATCGACCTATAAGTTTTTTAATGACAATTCGTTCAAAAAAAGACTGTTGATCGTTTTCACGTGATTTGAAACGATTTTGAAGCGTAAAGCGTCATTTTAAATGAAAACAAGGTTTATTAGTACCGTATCGTATTATACAGCATGCCATCCATGCAGCACCTATCATAGACACAGTGGAAGTTACTGACATTACCCATAGTATAAGAAATTTCTGATCATCAGATAATGGGTTGTGGTGAAGAACCATCTCCACCATTTCCAACATTGTACCGAAAATTCAAACTAACTTCGTCTAACAGCTAAAGTATGACTTTTAGTGCAATAGTGCTTAAACTTGTTTACCATTTTAGACCTTTTTATTGCAAGTCAACAAAGGGATCAGTGGTGGCAAAAACTACACCCAAAAGGGATATACGCAAGGCCAAAAAAGCTATGAAAGTTCTTGTAAATTCAATCATACAGAATCCAAGCAACAACTGGGTTACGAACAAGTAATGGACGTAAACCATATTAAGGATAATCCTCTGCAAAAGTTGGTTGAGGTTCATTGACGCACTACTTGTATTAAATTACCAATTGCAATGGCTAGAAGATTGGTCGAGAAAAGATTGTTGACTATAGCAAAGAAAACTGATAGTGATTGAACAGGAACGTGATTGGCGATAAAAGCACATGCAAATGTCAGCCTACCAGAGCGCCAAAAGGAAACAAAAGGCTCAAAGAGCAAAGAAAGAGGTGCTCTGGCGAAGCGCATGGGGTAGCTTGTTTATTGAAAGGACGTTCAAAATGCGGCAAAGGTAAGGGAGGAGGTTAAGATCGACCTGCTTCTCTTGCCTACAAGTAAGTTGTTTCTATTTTTTCGTATCAGTTCAGTTCAGTTTATTCTGGTACAGTCAACAAAGTCCTTTTACAGTAGGATCTCACATAAAGTCAGTGCCGCTCACGGACGGTGTCTGGGCGGGTTTGTTTCTGACCAGGGACGCAGGCTAGTCTGCAAGTGTCAAGCCTGCTACGTAATTGGTGGGTTATGCTCGTCGCGTTCTGGTTCGGTTCGTATCGGCCTCCACGCGCTTTCAATTAGTTTGCATCTTTGCCTGTATAACTTCTTTAAGGTGTATTCATTCCAACCTAACGACGCTAAAAAAAGATCTGTGAAATAGACAGAACTAACGACTAAGTCTGTAACAACATCTGCTGTACGCACAGAAGCTTGAAAATAACGAAATACCTTGCAGACACCAATTGTAACGAGAACGGAAATGTAATTATTATAACGAGAACCACTATTGTTCATATCTTTTCGCCATGAGGACTCACAATTTTTAAGTAATACACAAGCACTTTCGCGCAATGGTGCGTAGTAGTGGCTATTGGACTGGTTTTATTTGCATTTAACACTTGGTTTTTAACCGAGGCTGTGGTATGCATATAAACATAAATAAAGCCGACAGTGAAACAAGCAATGCCTGAATGAAGTAGTACCGTAGTTGGTTTCGGTTACGTGACAGTTGCGCGTTTAAAGCACCGTTCGCTTTTTTTTTGCTCACGTAGCAACCCTCAGCACGCGTGTGTGACTATTACACAAAAAAAACCAACTGTTCTGCAATAACGCTAAACGCAATCTCAGCACTGTATATGCGCGCACCGTGAGCGTTGTAACCTCAAAACAAAATAGGACTAGTAACAAGTGGTTTTGAGCGAGTTTTAAAAGAAGGATCACTCGGTGCTGTCTAGTTATGAGCTGTGCTACTGACAAAGATGAGAAGTTGCAAGAAATTAAATTAACGTTACCTTTGTTGTATAGACGCCAGGTAGAGTATGGGCAATGGAGAAAAGACTAAAAACCACAACGGAGCTGCACGAGGTACAGTAAACCCTTATCACCTACGAATGGGATACCTCTACAATAAAAGCCAAACAGAGTTCAAGCCAATACTCCTGTGTTGTTGCAGCTTTAGGTCTTCCTCCACAAGAAGCAAAGTCATGACTTTTCTTTAGCAGGTAGTTATTTTTTTTAAAAACATTCATTTTTATGCTAGGTTTCGTTCAGTTGCAAGTATGTGCACATTGCGTTAGGTATTATCATAATACGGATTGTGCGGTTTTACTTGGAAAAACAAGGTATGTACTTGAGTTGCACAGAGATCAAAAGCTGTATTGTTTACATCGACTGTGACATGACTATATAGTCCGTATTGTTATCCCTTGCTCTCTTTGTTGCAAATAGTCAAAATAGTGCTACCGTAGCATCATCTACGCGCAGCGATGCCAAAAATAAAGTTTTTGCACTGTTGTTTTGAGCAAGCGAAACTTCTGGTAGGTTATACTTTTAATGCCATTCCTCCAGATCAACAACGCCTTATCTTCGCTGGTAAGCAGCTTGAGGATGGTAGCAGTTGAGTGATTACAATATCCAAATCCACTCTCCATCTCGTACTTCGACTTCGTGGCGGTTGCTAGTGTACCCACTGTTATGCTCCCTAAAAAACCTGTAAGCCGCCAAAGAATTGCCCTTTTAGTGCGAACTCAAGCATAGCGTCTTTTCTAATTTAACCCAAACATTGGTCAGGCAAAGGCAAATGATGAATGAGCTTTAGTCATGAATACTGGTGAATATGCGTATTCATTCACAACAGAAGGGCTTTTGGTCTCCACGTGGTGTATCGTATCGCGTTCGTGTCAAATAATGTACAGAATTAAGCGACTAAGCTTTTTGTCCCCCAAGTCACTTTCAATGTGACGTCATACACTATAGTAGTTTCTGTTGTTGCAGTCAAAGACCGTAGACGTCTAACACGCCCAAGAGAGTACATCTCTGGAACACAACCTCACAGGAGTCTCAGTACTTACTATGACGGCAGTGTTAAAGACGGAGTAGCTACTGGCGCAGTCGTTGGATGATATTTAAGACAGTATTTCATACTGACTCAAACGGTTCTGAACTTCAGGCTATATTGAGATAGAGATACAGTACATAATCTGAATCTCCCATTTTATTGTAACACTCTCAAAATGACAAGAAAAAACAGCAGCTAAAGCGGCAGCTGCTACATACAAATCTCTAGCGAAGTAGTTTTATTACCATCCATGAATGCCTACGCTGACTAAATAGTCAAAAAGTAAGCTTGTTTGAATTTTTAGCAAAAGCCAAGAGGTCGTGTTATAAATTAAAGAAAAATTTGCAGCACCAGACCTTGTCACTTTCGCTTAGTTCGTGTAAGTTCTGTCAAGACTGTTAAAAATGTGTTTCCAGCTTTATCAACAGCCTCAATATCGGTATTGGCTTGACAAATATTGATCGATTTTATTGAACCCCATAATGTATGATCTGCTGATATTACCTGCATTAACCAAAGCTGTGTTTCCACTTTGATCAACAGCATCAATATGGGCGTTGGCATTAGTTAACATTGATACCTTCATTGTGTCCTTTGTATGTTAAATAGTATTTTGAGATATGTACATGTTGTATCTCATCATATCATGTTACCTGCACAAATTAAAGCTGTATTTCCTTATTCAATATTTAGTACTGGCGTCAATATTGGCCTGGCATTGGCACTGATACTATTTGGTTCTATCCTTCCCCTGCTAAATAACAATGTGAGGAACATATTCTTATCTCATCAACCAAGATTAACCGCTCATAATAAAGCTGTATCCACCTTCATTAGCAGCCTCAACATTGGCATGTATTGTAATAAATATGGTGTGAACGACTTGTATTGTATCTCTCCCTTTGTCATTACCTGTTGCACATATCAAACCTGTCCATAGCTATCTATCAACAGCATCAATATTGCCATTCGATTCGATTAACTTTGGTATATTTTCAGCATGGCCATTTGTTGCTATGGTTGGTTAGCTATTTACGCACCAACCAATACAAACCTGTGAAAGCAATCACAAGTTCAATTAAGCGTGCTCGTTAATTCACGCCATCTACGGGGATAGTAGTAAAATTGATTTCGAAAAACACATTATGAAAACCTGCGTGGAGATTATTTTTGTAGGGTTCCATGCACTAATACATGTCGCATTAGTGTGCAAGGTAGGTAGTAAACCAGTTTATTGAAGAATGTAGATTTCTGGTGATTCTCCTCAGGAACAGGCATTCAGAGACACGCAAGGTTGGATTACGGATGAATTGGTTGCTAAAATAGTTTCAATGTTTAACGTAGCACGAATTTTGCCTGAAGTATGGCAAAGCGCATCAATATCATCTATATTACACTTTTATATAAAAGATACATTGTTAGGTGCAAGTTGGATATCAAGCATAAGAAGTATATTAATACCTACATGGGATCACGTATTTTTGCTCTCGCTGAGAATAACATAAAAGCATACTAGGTCTATAGTGTGTGGTAGGATAGTATGGTCTTGCTTTTATAATCTTTCCATCCCTCTCGCTTTCTTTTCTTTTTTTCTATTTTATGTTTTCCTTGTTTACCAAATATGATATTTCAATTGGCGAATGGCTGGTCTTATTGTGCTTGGTTCCTTCTTTTTTTTCCTCTCTTTTCTCTCTTTTTAACTTTATCAGTCGCTACAATACAACCTTATCACGTGGTACAGTGTAAAGACACAATTTTTCCACCCAGCAAGCCTCCAATAACATGAATCACATTTCAAACGTTGGTTATGCTAGTTGTAGCATAATTGTCAGTTCTTTAAGAACTAACAGAACGTGCAAGATCTGTCAGATCTGACTAAATACTCGAAAACCAAAATTCACAAACAATTCTCAGACTCGTAGCATCTTGTGTTAGTGTCAAGGAAGACATTTTTTTAACCCAGTTACATATGTACCAAGTTGCTGGGTCAGTGTAAGGCATCAGCGAAAGTCGGCTCAGCACTTTTTTTTTAAACACGTTTCAATGAAAACCATGGAGAAAATATTGTTATCGCAGTTTTATGTGCACATATACATGTCGCATTAGTGTGCAAAGAATCAGGTCAAAAATCGATTTTTCAAGCCAGATATTTTGACTTCTTTCTGGTTTTTTTGCGCCAAAAACGAGGAATGTTTACAAATCTTGTTCAGTTTGAAAATACAAAATACGTGTATTGACATGTAGATCTGTTATGGAAAAAATCAGAACTGATCTTGACCGTGTTTGCCATAAATGTTACAATTCCTATTTTTTTCTGTATTTTCTGCCGCGAGATAAACGCACGTGTTTCATAAAACTAGAGCGAAAAAATATTTTTGGTACGTTTATATGTGCACATACATGTTGGATATGTGTGTAAAGAATCAGAGTCGAAGTTGGATTGGTAAGCCAGAAACTATGACTTGTTTCTGGTTTTTTTGAGCCACAACAATCTCACGTTCATTTCAGCAAGTAAAAAGACTCAACCGATGCCTTAGTGTATTGTGGAAAAAAATTGGGCTTAAATTTATGCAGTAAGTCATAAATTACAACATTATTGGCCTGAGTGGCATCAATAAAATTTCAACAATACACACAATGGCATCTTGTTATTTTATCTACAACATACATCTCTTACCTCCCAAAGTTGAACAAATTACAATTGAATGTTGCACTTATAAGTACCCTTTATCTTCAGTGCGCCAAAACAACTTATTTGCCATGAATTTGAAACAAGTACAATTTATGAAAAACTAAGCTGTGGTTGTTTATTGATAAATGTTGTGTGTTTACAACAGACGCATTAGAATTACTTTGCTGTACTTTCAAGGAGAGCTATTTTTGCCAGAAGAATGGCGTTCCTCTTCTTTAGGCTAGTGTTGTCTTGCTTTAGGTTGTTGATGCTTTCAGTCAATTCAGTAATGTGCTGTTCTTTATTTGCATTGGCTTTTGTCAATTCGATAATGTGTTGTTGCTGATTCCCATAATTATAGCTTGATTGTTCATCATCAGTTGAATCATCATGGGCAGCCCATAGTTTTCTAGTACAAAACTTAAGTTTAAACGATACTATAAAATTGTACCTGTTAGAAATAAAAGTGTCGTCAGAATCAGATAGTTCATCATCAGATAGCTCGCCAGCTGAACCTTCAGTATCTACTTCTGAAGCTTGAGCTGCAGTTTGTTCATTATCGCCTTTCTCTTTCTTTGTCTTTTTATCAACTTTCTTGCCTTTTGTAGTTTGACGTTTTTTGCGTTCAACTTTGATGATGTACCGAGCAACAGCTTGAGTATCTAAAAAAGTGTTTGAGAATTTAATCACATTTTTCAATTGTATTGCTGAGTGTACCTTGTGCCACTACCAGCTCATCGTATACTGCATCTTCAAGTTTATCTGCTGGTAGGAGTTTACCAGTGCGGTCTACCAAGGCATAGTGACTTTGATACCCTGGTTTTATTGGCTTTCCACGTAAGCTTTCATTGCTGTTTTTGGTACCATCTTTGCCTGCTATGAGAGGATCATGCTTTTTATCAAGTAAGTAAAGAATATCCACATCAATATTATTGTTTGCTTACCGGATAAACGTTCCCAGGAGTAACAAGACTTAAAACCAGTGTTTTTACAGTTCTTCCTTTTAAATCATATGAAGCTGCATACTTTATGCTTCTCTATTGCCGAAAATGAATATTGACCACCTGAAAAAATTGAGTAATAACGTACAGTGAAGTATATCCCTTGACCATAGTAACCAGCATCTAAAGAACTCACAGTTCCAAAACCAGCCTTTACAATACTGTAAGCTGCTTCTTCGCTTGTTCCATGGACCATCAATATCACTGGTAACTAAATAAAATGTTTGTAGTGCAAGAGTACCGAGAACATTACCTTATCCTTTTTTTCAGTATAACAATCATTAAAAGCAGTGAGGGTGTTGTACTTTTGGTGCACAGTCTCTTTGTGTTCCTTGTAGATACTTTGTTTCCAATTTTGTTTTTTAAACAACTTGGGCAGTTCTCTAATAGATGCATGTTTAGAATCACAAAATGCCTATGAAGTGTGGAGTAACCGTACTGATGTCTGTGCGTCAGTATTTCGTTGACGCAACCAAAGTTTTCTGTCAAGATGTCATTATAAACGAGAGTCGCTTCAATGATATTGTAATTGTTACAGCCATGTAGTTTTGACATCTCCTGTTTGAGGATGTTGAATTCTCTGACTGCCACTTTGTCGTTGTCATCAAGCAGATTCAGTGTTTTGTAGTGTGTCGCCTTTGCAACAATGCCTCTTTTTGTAATATAAGAACTAATAAAGTAATTGAACGCACGTGTTAGAGCTATCCCAATTATTTGCAAAATACAATCGCGGATTTAGACTCCATGCGTTTTCACCTTTTAATCCTTTTGAAAACTGTTTTTAGTATTTTCACCACACGCTTCTTACCTTCAGTACACTCTTCTTTCAAGGAATCATCTTGACTGTTATTAACCCAAGCATCATTGGGCATATCATGCAGAAAACCTTGCATTGATTGCCCATCTTGTTTCCAGAATTCCTGTAGAAAAAGAATGTTGTTTGTAGATGTTAACAGTGAAGATATCGTACTGGAGGCAATACAACTTTGGGATTGCATGCAGAACAAATTAAATGACGAATACCTTTTTCCATTGCCAGTTTGAAATAATACTGTGTTGGCTAAACGTTGTATGGTTAGTTTAAGGTATTGGTATTCAACAAAGTGTACCAAACGGTGAAGCCATTCTTCAAGCTGGTTTCTCCCCCATATGTTGCGTGAATAGTGCTTTTTACAGGATCTCCACAGTGGATGGCATTGTTTACCACTTGGACAGTATTTTAAGAAAGTTATGAATTTTTCAACAGCTGAGGGTGTATTTGATACCACTTCTCTAATTAAAATGAACATAAAGTCTTGCCACTTTCTTTGGCACGGAGTTACTACTACTTACAGCGTTAGCTATTATTTCACCAAATTTTTTTGTAATGTGCTAATACCTGAATCCTTGTTGGTTTCACTTTCATCAATAGTATCAATATTATTTGCGTTAGGTTTGATTAATTTCAACACTAGCATTGATATTTTGTCAAAATCTCGAATGATAGTAAATAAACATATTTTTATCTCACTAGTGATATTACCTGTAGTATAAATCAAAGCTGTATTTCCAGCTTTATCAACAACTTCAATATTGGCGTTGGCTTTGAGTAAGATTGAAACAACTTCATTGTGTCCTTTTTGTGCTAAATAGTAGAGTCAGATAATTACATGTTGTATCTCATCATATCATGTTACCTGCATATATCAAAGCTGTCTTTCTATTTTTATCAACAACATCAATATTAGCATTGGCGTTGAGTAAGATTGATACAACTTCATTGTGGCCTTTTTGTGCTAAATAGTAGAGTGAGATATGTACATGTTGTATCTCATCATATCATGTTACCTGCATATATTAAACCTGTCTTTCTATCTTCATCAACAGAATCAACATTGGCGTTGGCTTTGAGTAGGGTTGATACAACTTCATTGTGTCCATTCCATGCTAAATAGTAGAGTGAGCTGTGTACATGTTGTATCTCATCATATCATGTTACCTGCATATATTAAACCTGTCTTTCTATCTTCATCAACAGAATCAACATTGGCGTTGGCTTTGAGTAGGGTTGATACAACTTCATTGTGTCCTTCTTGTGCTAAATAGTAGAGTGAGATATGTACATGTTGTATCTCATCATATCATGTTACCTGCATATATCAAAGCTGTCCTTCCATATTTATCAACAGAATCAACATTGGCGTTGGCTTTGAGTAGGGTTGATACAACTTCATTGTGTCCTTCTTGTGCTAAATAGTAGAGTGAGATAATTACATGTTGTATCTCATCATATCATGTTACCTGCATATATTAATGCTGTCCTTCCATATGTATTAACATCAACATTGGCATTGGCGTTGAGTAAGATTGATACAACTTCATTGTGTCCTTCTTGTGCTAAATAGTAGAGTGAGATAATTACATGTTGTATCTCATCATATCATGTTACCTGCATATATTAATGCTGTCTTTCCATATGTATCAACAACATCAACATTAACATTGGCATTGAGTAATGTTGAAACAACTTCATTGTGTCCTTCTTGTGCTAAATAGTAGAGTGAGATATGTACATGTTGTATCTTACATGTTACCTGCATATATCAATGCTGTCATTCCACCTTCATCAACATTGGCATTGGCGTTGAGTAATGTTGAAACAACTTTATTGTCTCCTTTCTGTGCTAAATAGTAGAGTGAGATATGTACATGTTGTATCTCATCATATCATGTTACCTGCACATATCAAAGCTGTATTTCCATATTTATCAACAGAATCAACATTGGCGTTGGCTTTGAGTAGGGTTGATACAACTTCATTGTCTCCTTCTTGTGCTAAATAGTAGAGTGAGATAATTACATGTTGTATCTCATCATATCATGTTACCTGCATATATTAATGCTGTCCTTCCATATGTATCAACAACATCAACATTAGCATTGGCATTGAGTAATGTTGAAACAACTTCATTGTCTCCATTCTGTGCTAAATAGTAGAGTGAGATATGTACATGTTGTATCTTACATGTTACCTGCATATATCAATGCTGTCATTTTATATTTATCAACAGAATCAACATTGGCGTTGGCTTTGAGTAAGGTTGATACAACTTCATTGTGTCCATTCCGTGCTAAATAGTAGAGTGAGATATTTACATGTTGTATCTCATCATATCATGTTACCTGCACACATTAAAGCTGTCATTCTATCTTCATCAACAGAATCAATATTGGCGTTGGCTTTGAGTAGGGTTGATACAACTTCATTGTCTCCTTTTTGTGCTAAATAGTATAGTGAGATATGTACATGTTGTATCTCATCATATCATGTTACCTGCACATATTAATGCTGTCCTTCCATATGTATTAACAACATCAACATTAGCATTGGCATTGAGTAATGTTGATACAACTTCATTGTGTCCATTCCATGCTAAATAGTAGAGTGAGATATTTACATGTTGTATCTCATCATATCATGTTACCTGCATATATTAAAGCTGTCCTTTTATCTTCATCAACAAAATCAATATTGGCGTTGGCATTGAGTAAGATTGATACAACTTCATTGTGTCCTTTTTGTGCTAAATAGTAGAGTGAGATATGTACATGTTGTATCTCATCATATCATGTTACCTGCACGTATTAATGCTGTCCTTCCATATTTATTAACAACATCAACATTAGCATTGGCTTTGAGTAATGTTGATACAACTTCATTGTGTCCATTCCATGCTAAATAGTAGAGTGAGATATGTACATGTTGTATCTCATCATATCATGTTACCTGCATATATTAATGCTGTCATTTTGCATACATCAACAGAATCAATATTGGCGTTGGCTTTGAGTAAGGTTGATACAACTTCATTGTGGCCTTTTTGTGCTAAATAGTAGAGTGAGATATGTACACGTTGTATCTCATCATATCATGTTACCTGCATGCATTAAACCTGTCTTTCTATCTTCATCAACAGAATCAACATTGGCGTTGGCTTTGAGTAAGATTGATACAACTTCATTGTCTCCATTCCATGCTAAATAGTAGAGTGAGATGTGTACATGTTGTATTATCATATCATGTTACCTGCATATATTAAAGCTGTCCTTTTATCTTCATCAACAAAATCAATATTGGCGTTGGCATTGAGTAAGATTGATACAACTTCATTGTGGCCTTTTTGTGCTAAATAGTAGAGTGAGCTGTGTACATGTTGTATCTCATCATATCATGTTACCTGCATATATTAAACCTGTCTTTCTATATTCATCAACAGAATCAACATTGGCGTTGGCTTTGAGTAGGGTTGATACAACTTCATTGTGTCCATTCCATGCTAAATAGTAGAGTGAGATGTGTACATGTTGTATTATCATATCATGTTACCTGCATATATTAAAGCTGTCCTTCTATCGTCATCAACAGAATCAATATTGGCGTTGGCTTTGAGTAAGATTGAAACAACTTCATTGTGTCCTTCTTGTGCTAAATAGTAGAGTGAGATAATTACATGTTGTATCTCATCATATCATGTTACCTGCATATATTAAAGTTGTCTTTTCATTTTTATCAACAACATCAATATTAGCATTGGCATTGAGTAAGATTGATACAACTTCATTGTGGCCTTTTTGTGCTAAATAGTATAGTGAGATGTGTATCTCATCATATCATGTTACCTGCATATATTAAAGCTGTCTTTCCATATTTATTAACAGAATCAACATTGGCATTGGCATTGAGTAATATTGAAACAACTTCGTTGTGTCCTTTTTGTACTAAATAGTATAGTGAGATAATTACATGTTGTATCTCATCATATCATGTTACCTGCACATATTAATGCTGTCCTTCCATATGTATCAACAACATCAACATTAGCATTGGCGTTGAGTAATGTTGAAACAACTTCATTGTCTCCTTTTTGTACTAAATAGTAGAGTGAGATATGTACATGTTGTATCTCATCATATCATGTTACCTGCATATATTAATGCTGTCATTCTATATTTATCAACAAAATCAATATTGGCGTTGGCGTTGAGTAAGATTGATACAACTTCATTGTGGCCTTTTTGTGCTAAATAGTATAGTGAGATGTGTATCTCATCATATCATGTTACCTGCATATATTAATGCTGTCCTTCTATATTTATCAACAAAATCAATATTGGCGTTGGCTTTGAGTATGGTTGATACAACTTCATTGTGTCCTTTTTGTGCTAAATAGTATAGTGAGATATTTACATGTTGTATCTCATCATATCATGTTACCTGCATATATCAAAGCTGTCTTTCCATTTTTATCAACAGCATCAATATTGGTGTTGGCATTGGGTAATACTGAAACAACTTCATTGTAGCCATTTGTTGCTGTACTTTGTCAACTATTTGCTTAGCAAGCATTACAAACCTGCAGCAGCAAACACACTTTCAATTACGGGGAGATGGATGTTGTTGGTTGGTTCTTCCTGTTCTAAATGTTGGTTTTTGTCATTCTGCGATTCTGTCATGACGTGTTGTCACTCTTGAGGTTATCACAAAGCAGTATTAAGTCGGTGTTACTTGATACATGAGATTTTTCAGTGAAGTGTTATTGTAATTTGTGTTGCGGTTCTGGTTTTGTGGTTTTTTTTATTATCTGATTCGCTACAAGAACGCGATTGCCTGTACAATAGTTTTTTTAACCACTTGGAGACCTTCATTTATTTAAGTAATCGGAGTTACAACCTGGTGACAAAACAGGCCAGGTACCATCATCTAAACACGGGTTTTCACCAAATAGTAGCGAATACCCTCGCTCAACTTTGTTGCTTGAAAGTGGCGAATACTCTTTTGCGGGCTATTTTTTACCCCGATAGCAAGCACAAAGGATATTCATAATGTCGTTATTGTAACCAGACAGAATTATCATTATAACGAGAACCGTACGCCAAAATAAAAGAATGTTGTGCTGTCGTATCTTTTCGGTTGTAAAAACATGTTGTTGTTTATTCCACGTGGAGATTATTCGCTTTATTTTGTTTTTCTATCTATGCTGGTTTCACCTGCTGCTTTTAGATGTTACGTATTCGCTATCATACAATGAGCAACTCGCAGGGAAGAGATGATGCACCTTTTTGCGGTTCTTCCTAATAACAACGCAAAGATCTGGGATGATGGTTTTCCGTCCGTTTCATGCTCCATGGTACGGATACACGCCGAAATCTGTCTCTACAGGTCGCAATCGTAGGCTGAGACGTCATCTGTGGAGCTTGAGCACCAGGAAATGCCTAAATGACTGAACATGAAAGACATTTCAGACGTTTGGTCAGAACGAACTTGACTATCAAATTGTGACCAACAAGACCAACTCAGGATAGCAAGCAGAAATCACCCTCCCACCGCACCCTTAATAATTTGGAGAACTTTTCTCAAAACTAAATTTATTTTCGAAAACTGTATTTTACATTTCGCGACCGTGTATTTTTTGTAAATAAACCACACACGCTCGCTCTGCGCTAGAGCTATCTGTCAGGGACAGATGTGTTCCTCTCCTCCCAAGATCGTCTCCGCTGATTGATTGGCACAGGTCTGATCTAACGTCCACAAAAAAACCTGGAGTTAAACTCCAAAAAACGGTTTGGATCCTAAAGAGCTTCTGGGGATGGCTACGACTCCAAAACGCAGTGCCACGCATTCAATCTAACAGTGTGCTCACCTACAAAACAAGTCTATGTACGGTTTTGTAAAAAAAAAAAACATTTGGAATCACGTGTTTTACCATGTGAAGAAAAGCGGAAACAACTTGTTGCACAATTCCAAACAACCAATCCGAACTATAATGCATCGTGGAACACACCAATCAAACCTGAAGAGGTCATGAAATTCATAGAACATAGTGGAGAAAAAACTGTGCGAGCACGTAATCAATTCATCAAAGCAATACCAACTTGGTTTAGGAACAATGACTTGCTAGCACGAACAAGATTTCGTATCATTAAAGCCTGTTTGATATCTGATATTCAAGAACTATGCACTTTATTGAGTGAGGCATTCATGGAAGGTTGGTTGACATTTTAAGACTCTTCAAATACGGACTGTAAAAAAAAACCACTAATATTGTTTTAAAGTTGTTTATTTCGTGTGTTCAAGGACCATGTAATAAAACATAGGCTATACCAACATATAGCGTAGTGAGCATAATACCTCAAAAACCTACAGTCTAGCAGTCATTGCATGTTTAAGGATGACTGGCCAGTTAGCTTAGATTTTTCATCAATCAATTCACTTGTTCATACTATGTTGCAAATGAGAAATATCTCTTGAACGTACATGTTCTCCTATACCTGTTTTCTTTTGTTTTTTATACACTGGCAAGTAAGAAACTTAATTTTCTTCTCTACCATGTTCAATACTATGCCTGTGTTGAATACAACAGTAAATATGACAAGTATAGCTGATAATAGTCCAACACGTGTAAAGTATACACTATCTTGTTCATCATAAAGAGCGCTGTTACCAACAATATTAATTGTCAAACTAACAACAAGAGTTAAGAACAAGAGAAAGAAGAGAAAAAAACATCACAAACAAAAACTTACTGAGACTCCATTATATTATTGTTAAAAGCATAAATTTCTGTATCGTTGCAACATTCCATTCTCTTTCCTTGTGACTTAAAACGCTTTGCAATCAATCCTAAATACTCTACGAGAACGTCAATCAAAACTAGTAAAAAACATCAAAATTTCTTTTAAAGTTTTCATGCTCACCATCTACACGTGATGCAGTATATCCTTGTGTATTTCTAATTACTGCTGTCGTTATAATATCAATAGAGTGATCTTGGTAAGGAAGGTATTGGCCTTTTGAAGGCATATGTACTTCGACAGATGTTGCTAAGAAAACCCATTATTAGAACCAAAAACAAATCTGGTCAAAAAAAACAAGTACGGTGAGTCAAGTTTGTATACGCTCTAAGTGAAATTGCATTATATGATGCTGGACATGCTATCAACTGAATTACATAGGACGTTTGAAGTTTTGCTTCGATAACTACACTAACAAAGTAGTTAAAACTAAAAATAGGATAAACAATAGAATTTGGTAATACCTTTGTGTGTTGTTAAGTGAATACGTTTTGACATTGAGTAAGTCATCAGTACTAAACACTTGAATAGCGCAACCAGGAACAAAAATAAACAAGTCACTCCTAGAAGGCAAGAGATGAGAAAGATTGTTGGAATTAAACGTACCACGTGATATTTAAAAATAGTGTTGTTCTAAAATAGAGGAATAAGCCATGATGTAGAATTTAGTATTTATCAAACAACACTCTTACTGTTGTAGGTTTTCATAGTGTTCCATTGTTGTATCATCAATAAATCCCGCTTGAGGGTTTCTAAGTGTTCTTGATCTTTTTGCATTTACTCCTTTGTGAATTGTACTATTCATATCAAAAGGCGTTGCTTTGTATGTATAATAAATGTGTGTCTCAGCACTAATAGCAAGCAAGCACATGCCTACTATGGCAAGAGTAACCAATCCGCCAAAAATATCACCTTTCCAAACAGGTGAGGTATGAAGAACGAGTTGCTTTGATATATCAATAGCACATAATAGTCTTACAGCAAAAAAGTTTTCGCAACCGCATAAAATTAGTATAGATGAAGTAATACCAATAGCAAGCAAAGCAATTACGAGAGTGATTGTTAATGAGAAGAACACAACAGAATCTGGGTGTCCAATAATCCTCAGAAATTGCTGTTGGGAAGATGCTTGAAACGTTGGTTTGAAAGGATAAAACGACGATGGGTTGCCCTTGGAGAGCTTTGATGGTATTCTTGCTCCCCCTCTACATTCATCAGGATATTTACAGGGTATACATGACTCAGAACCTAACGAAGGTAAGTTTAAAATCCAAAAAAGAAAAGATTTGTTTGTTGTACCATGGTTAGGCTGATGAGTTCCATAAGGGCATAAAATACATGGTCCAATATCTGTTGTATCTTTATAAGTACCAGGATTACACGGAATAAGATTTAGAGGTGTGTGTTGATGTCCTTTTGGCACAGGCACTTTCCAAAGGTGATTTTGAACAACACTAAAATTATTTTCTGTATAAACATGTAACCCATCTTTGGCGTGAAAAATCCTCAAAAATTTTTTCCTGTAAATAACCTCTATACTATCATAATAAACAGTTGGAGCAACAATACGAACTGTTCCATTGTCTATCTAACAAAGAAATTAAAAAAAAACAAGTACATAACAAATACCTTCTTTAAGTACACAAACCCATTTTTATCCTTTGTTAAGACATACAAACACTTGCGTGTTTTATTGCTACCACAATTACCTAAAACATAACCGCCATGTTCACCTTGCACTGCTAAATCAAACCCAATATACAATTGTTCTAGATACACTGCACCTTCACGTTTTGTAAACCACCTTACTTGATAAGGTTTATCAACGATACAATCTAGGATTCTACCTTCTTCTTCCCCAATAACACTAACTGTTAATGTATCATTAAATACCAACGATGTTAAAACACCATCGGGCCATACAGCCTGCAAATAGAGTAAGTTATGATTGAAGACAACTAATAAGAAAAGAAGTAGTTTTGAGGACTCTTTGTTCCTTCGCTTCAAAAGATCTTGATTAGATCCCATTCTGAGAAAAGATGAGAATCAAACCTTTGGCAATGCGATAAAAAACTGCCGATGTCTGTCTCTGTTATGTCATTTGGTACAGAGGAAACTTGCTTGGCTAATAATTTCTTTTTTTGTTTTTTTTCCAGAACTTGGAAGTACCATTATTCTTTTACCATCGAGTCCTATGTGCCATATGATAGGTTCTGTTTTTACAAACTGTGAAGTTTTCATAAAAACGTTTCTTAATGGCATAGCAGTTAAGTCTGTAGTATTATAAACAATCATTTCATTCTCAGTGCTTACGACAAGTGTAGAGTACTTTGCAGCAATTTTATTTCTTAACTGGCCATGCACCTTTAAAAAGAACAATCAATACGTAGTGTCCAAAAAGACTGATAACATAACGTAGTACTACACAAATACCACTTTTTTCGTAGTACAGAAAGCGGAACGGAAAGAAATAAGAAAAAAACAACATACTGGGTAAATAAACAAAGTAGCTGTTTTAGACACGTGCGTAGTGTTGAACGTGTATACAGCTATATCACGTGAATCTTGGATCATAAATACTTGTGATCCATATACTGCTATATCACGTATTGGTGCGGTTGCATTACACGTGAGAGAAACAGAAGAATGAGAATCCGAATCATTGAAAAACCTGTAACACCGAAGAAAAAAAAGTCAGTAATTTGTGTTGTACGCATTGAGAGAGTTGTTAGGTGAAATCGTATGTACCCAACAGTAAGTTTCTGTGAAAGTAAACTACTACAAGCGGATAAATGCGCAAAAGAGTTATCATACGCGGTAAAACCACCTGCGGGGTCATTTTCTTGACATTGAAGCCTTCCAAAGAGCAAAATGAACCAAATAAGCGTATACGCAGTAGTACTTCCGTAGAAGTGCTTCGCTGTGTCGTTGAACATTGTTTACTAGTTTCAATGGAAATTACACCATTTACTACAACAATGCGTTTTTGGGCTTTTTCACACTGTGCAGTACGCCTAGAGAACATTACTAAATTATTACAATGAATTCGCTCGCAATTGTAGCTTATTTGATGTACATACCAGATATATACGTTAACAGCTATAAACCCGCTAATTATGGTGGTCAGAGGTACACTTAGTGTACCTCTGACTTAATTTAACCAATTTCTTTAACAGAAATGACACGCCTGAGGATCTGACTTATGTTTATCAGTGAAAATAACTATTAAATGACTGATGAGTACAACAGAACCGTCCTGGTGCTTGTTTCATTGATCACGTGTTTATGTGCTTGCGATGGTTTTCAAAAAAAACTCCAATCTTTTTCTTTTTGGTCAAAACAATGATTGACAACTAGAGGGTGAAAACGAATGCTGTCTGAATTTTTCGAACAGTTTTCGTACTCGTCGTTCGAACTGCAAAAATCACGTGTTTTCTAGAATAAGCCTAAATTCAGAAATTGTTCTTGTACACAGCTAACAATTTGTGAATCAATACAGGGTTCTTGCGAACTGGAGCGAGTCCTCAAGCGGGTCCTGGTAGAAAGTGAACCGCCTGTTAGGTAGTCTGTAATTTTTTCGAACTGTTTTTTTCGAACTTGTTCGAACTTTTTGGACACCTTTGTACCAAATTTATTCGTTCTAAAATAATATTAAAGTGCTCTTGGCAGCATAGGTTACCTCATCATATTTTGTCATGCTGGTAATACAAGTCGGGTTTCAAGGAGTATTTTGGGGTTTTTCACTGAAGCCAATTCGAACCGTTTCGGTTTTGTGTTTGCGAAACTGAAAGCGTTAAGATAAAAAGCAATACAAAAAAGAAATCAAAATAAACAAACACCAACAAGAATAACATGACAGCAATAGAAGCTAAAGTAGTTGTAGTTGGAGACAGAGCTGTAGGGAAAAGGTAAGATCCAAAGTACTAGCGACAGGCGCTTTTTCTCACTTCTTTTTGAAGGGCTTTGCTACAAACATACACAAATGGAAATTACCTTGAAGCCACAGAGACAGTATTGTAAGTGCTTCACTTTTACTCATCCTTTTGACCACGTGTTATGAAGCATGAAGCAATTACTTATATTTTCTTTAGTGATAATTTTGCATGTACTTTTGAAACATCGACTGGAAAGAAAATAACTTTGACACTTTGGGATACAACGGGGTATGTGACATGTTTTAAATTCTGCACCAAAAAAAAAAAACATTGTTGTTCAATGATTGTTGAGCTAACCAGTGTTTTTTAGGCAAGAAAAATATGATAAACTAAGACCACTTTCATATGCCGATGCTGGGATTTTCCTAGTTTGTTATTCGTGTGATAATAAGAAGTCATTATCAAATGTTAAAACAAAATGGATTCCAGAAATTACACATCATGCTCCTGATGTTCCTTTTATCTTAGTAGGAACAAAGTCAGACTTGAAACATATTACGCCTGATGGAGTATCTACACAAGAAGCACAATCAGTTGCTAAAAAGCTGGGCGCAGTAGCACACATGGAATGTTCAGCAAAAAATGACTTTAACAGTGTAGAAGATATTTTTAAAGGCATAGCGATGAGCGTTTTACTTTCAAAGAAAAAAAAGAGCAAGAAATATAAAAAGTGTCGTATCTTGTAAATATACTCAAAAATAAAAAAACTGTGTACATAATCACTTTCGTGCAAGGGTTTTATTTGAATAGGTCCACTCTTTTTTTTTACTTTACACTGCCAACAAAGCATCCCATATAGTGGTGTTAAAGAGTCGACTTTCGACTGACTCGACTCAGTCGCCCAAAAAAAATAGTACCATTGTAAATATTGTTGAGTAACGACTAACACCCATTTTTACCCCTGACACACATTAGTCACCATGTGAAAAGTACACCTAATAAAAACCCACTTGCAACTTTATCCTGTTCTTTAACCTTATCACTGTTCCAACTCAAATTGCTGAGTACGACTCAGCACCATTTTTACCCCAACAGACATGGAGTCATAACGCGTACTGACTCGTGACTTGAGCATGTTTTTACCTGACGCAAGTGTCCCAAAGTGTTAAGTGTACACTCATGTTAACAAAAAACCTCCTTTGTGACTTGATCCCACTCTTAACCTTAGTCAGTTACAACTCAAATAGTCGGCACCATTTTTACCCCCTTGAACAGTTGAGTACGACTCGGCACCATTTTTACCCGAGTCATAGTGCATACTGACTCAGGACTTGAGCATGGTTTTACCCCTGACATACATGGAGTAATAAGCGTACTGACTCATGACTCGACACCAAGCCCTAGTCATAGTGAAGACTGACACAAGTGTAAAATGTACACTAGTCACGTGTTATAAAAAAAAACACCTCCTTTGTGACGAGATCCCGCTCTTTAACCTTAGTCAGCTACAACTCAAATAGTTGAGTCTGACTCGGCACCACTTTTACCCCCGGCAGACATGGAGTCATAATGTTAAATGAACAAAAAAAAACCACTCACGACTCGAGCACCTTTTTAGCCCCGACAGAACCCTCAAGTCATATTATCACCATCCCTGTATGACAAAACTTGAGTCACATGCCCGAGTTGTCATTAATAAAAGCATGTGTTTTTTTACAACAACCGCGCTAAAAACACATAGTAAGTAAACAGAACAAAGAATTGTAAATCACGTGTTTTGTGGTGAATATCAATTTTTTTTTTTTGAATGTGTCGAGTCAACAGCGTGATCCGAGCGTCAAGTCACTATTGAGCGTGTGAGTAGGACTCAGGAGCAATTTTAACCCCGACCGGAGGTCACTCGCACAGAACGTCGACTCAGCAACTCTCGAGGTTATAAGAAGGCGCAGAATGGCCACTGTAAGGCCCACCTTCCCATTTTTTTGCGAGTCACAAGCGAAAGTACCTTTTTGTTCACTCGACTTTGTTATGGGGTTAAAACTTGTGTCCAGTGCGACTCAGTGCACCGGTTATACTCATAAAGTGTTGGGTTCACTGTGGTGAGTCAACTCTAGTTCAGTCATATGCCCAAGTCAGGGTTAAAATCAATGTCGAGTCATGAGTCAACACATGTTTTAGTTTATTTTCACACTTTCAAATTACAGGGTTAAAACATGTGTCCAGTACGACTCAGTGCACCGATGGTACTCATACAGCACTAGGTTCACTGTGGTGAGTCAACTCTAGTTCAGTCACACGCCTGATTCGGGGTAAAAACATGTGTTGAGTCGGGGTTAAAACATGTGTTGAGTCATGAGTCACCAGATGTTTTAGTTTATTTTCACACTTTCAAATTACAGGGTTAAAACATGTGTCCAGTGCGACTCAGTGCACCGGTTGTACTCATACAGTGTTAGGTGTACTGTGGGTGAGTCAACTCTAGTTCAGTCACATGCCCGAGTCGGGGTTAAAATCAACGTTGAGTCATGAGTCACCAGATGTATTAGTTTATTTTCACACTTTCAATCTACAACACTTGACAACACTGACTTTGGGGCTCATTGTGGTTGATTGTGCATGGTGAGTCAGGTTGAATTAGCTTCTGTCAGGGTTAAAAATAGATCTGAGTGCGACTCACCCTTTATGAGGGATACTCATCGCCCAAAAAAATCGACTTACGACTGACTTGGCGACTTGAACTTCAAAGGGTACTGCCTTTGAGCTTTTCAAAATTCTATTTGAAAACAAAAATGAGTTTTTTGTGAGAATACGCTACAAGCGCCACAGCACCAACATAGAGCAAGCGGTAACGTGACACACCAATGTGATGCCACCAAAGTGCTTAGGTGCTGTATTTTTCTTAATTTTTTCTGAAATTGAGGCATTTCCAAGTCGCCAAGTCAGCCGATACCAAAAATTTTGAGTAGACTTGGCGAGTCAGTCGACTCGACTCGACTTGACTTCAGTCGTTTAACATCACTAATCCCATAACAGATGACTTTAACCTTCCATTTTCTCTGTCATTGTAGATACCAGTCTGGGCTTAATACAATCTTTCCAAGAGCTTCCCTGTCGTTGTATGAATACACTTGAAAATCGCAGAAAGTGTGACACTTGTTTCACAACTTAAGTGCACTGAAGTAAACTTAATACGAATTTCGTCAGATTTCAAAGGTTAATTTGTCTGGCTACAACTGAATAGTCTACAACCATTCATAGCAGTAGCAAACTCTCTCTACGGTTCTGTACGCAATATCTTTAACGAAATGGCTGAACAACACACAAAAACGACGAAAACTGAGCTTGTAGCACTTCCAGTTGAAGTAATAGCTCATATTCTCAAACAAGGGACATTTACTCTCCGATCAGCCCAAACATGCCGCTTATTACGAGATATCGTCCACAACCATGTCGGATACAATGAAATAGTTGTTAAAACAGAATCCGAAGTGAAAACCCTTTCAGGAAGTCCTTTACTGAAGAATACCGCCCTTTCTTTGTACGAATTCAGTGATGTGATGAATTGTCATCTGCAATTACTTGCTGGAGTACACACTATCAACCTAATGGGATGCAAATCAATAACAGACGAAGGTATCAAGGCGTTGGCTGGAGTACACAATATCAACCTATCTAATTGCCAAACATTGACAGATGAGAGTATCAAGGCATTGGCAGGAGTACACACTATTGATCTATCTTATTGGAAATCAATTACAGATGAAGGCGTAAAGGCAATGACAGGTGTACACACTATCAAGCTAAGGAATTGTCATACAATATCAGATGAAGGTATCAAGGCGTTGGCAGGTGCACACGCTATTAATTTATCATTCACACTAGTAACAGATGAGGGTTTGAAGGCATTGAGAGGTGTACACACTATCAAACTGCGTAATTGTAAATTAATAACTGATGAGGGTGTCAAGGCTTTGGCTGGTGTACACAATATTGATCTATCTAATTGCCAATCAATAACAGACAAAGGTATCAAGGCGTTGGCAGGTGCACACGCTATTAATTTATCATTCACACTAGTAACAGATGAGGGTTTGAAGGCATTGAGAGGTGTACACACTATCAAACTGCGTAATTGTAAATCAATGACTGATGAGGGTGTAATGGCTTTGGCAGGTGTTCACAATATCACTTTATCATCTACAACGGTAACCGATAAAGCTGTGAAGGCGTTGGCTGGAGCACACACTATCAAGCTATCTAATTGCCAATCTATAACAGATGAAGGTGTCAAGGCATTGACAGGAGTACACAGAATTGATCTGTCCAATTGCCAAGCCATTACAGATGCGGGCATAAAGGCGCTTGTGGGTGCCCACTTTATTGATCTATCTTATTGTAAATCGATTACAGACGAGGCTATAGAGGCATTGATGGGTTCCCAATCTATTAATCTATCGTATTGTAAATCAAACAACGGCATCAAGGTGCTAGCACAGTGCAGACAATAATAAAATTAACAAAGTTGAAGTCATTTTTACTGAGGGCAATCGAATTATCTTTAGCATTCTCACAGTACATCTCACTCTACTAGCACAATATGGACACAATGAAGTTGTATCAATGTCAATTAATGGCAATATTGACGCCAGCTGATGAAGATAGAAACAGGTTTTATACGTGCAGGTATTGTGATAGATGATACAGGTACATATCTCAGTGATGAAAAGGATACTTCTTGCTAGTGATTGGTTATCTGGCGAGAACGGTGTACTTGCAGAAAAAAAGATCCATATGTGACATAGTTGAAAGGATCTTAGAAAAATAGCTACAGTGTGAGAAATAATTAGTATTTTGCCATTACTAGTTTTTGTACACTTTTACGTTCCTCAAAAATATGTCGACGCTATGCTGTTACTTGCCTGTGAATATAAACAGAACATTATATTAAATAATTGTCACGTTTATAGATGAATCATTTGGCAATATAACACAACACGTCTGTTTAGGACTAGTTTTATTGCTTTTTAGTTTGTTTTTTCTTCTTCGTTTTAGTATAGTACAACCGCTTCTTTTCTTCCTTTTAGCGTTAAAATAACGGCAACAAAAACTTCATTTCCTTTTTTGAAAGCAAGGGGCGAATGAAGATAATGTTGCTTCTTTTTTTTTTTCGTTTCTTGTTTTTTTCTTTCTATGTTGATTTACGTTCAAGACGATCCTCTAGAAAATTAAACACAATAACAGTGTTCTTACTGGCTGTTAATAAACGGCCTTCATCTAATAATTCAGCGCCAACGAAAGATCCCATCAAAGTAGATTGGCACTCTTCTTCCTTTAAGTCCCTAACAAAAAATGATTAAGATACTCTTCCTTCGAGATCATATATTGACGTACCAAAGCTTAATGAAACCATAAGATCCACAGGCCAAGTTGCCATTAGGAAGGAGTAAAATAAAGGCTGGATTAGGCTAGAAAAAAATACAATCAGCATGACGAAGACAATAAAATAGCTTTTTTGTAAAATAGACGACAAGGCTTTACCTGAACAGCTGTTGCAGTACAGCCTCTCTTAGGATCTCTTACGCTCCAAATAGTGACCATACCTTGTTCACCACCAGGCCAACTACAACCTAAACCGAGATCAATACAGTCAAACTAAAGCAAAACAAAACCAAAGCAAGTGAAAGATCGATTTGACATTTGAACTAGTTTTGAAAACATACCACCAACTTTTCCACCTGGGAACCGACGCAAGTCCATTATACCAGGCGCTTTAATCGTATGCTTACAAGTTTTCGAATTTAAGTCCCAAATCTTGACCTCACCGATAGTATCACTCGAATATCTGAAAAAAAGAAAAATCAACTCAAAGTCACGCATTTGTCAAACTCAAGGTCTTAATTTCCTTCTCTTTCCGTACCTGCTAGCACATGATGCCAACATATCAGTGTATACAAGAACAACACAGTGAACAGATGTAGAATGACCTGTCAGAGTACTTATACAAGCTCCTGTAAAGATATCCCATATCCGAATGGTATTATCATGTGAAGCTGATATAATCTGTCCGTTATGTCTAAAACACATACGCACAACCTTTCCAGTATGACCTAGAATAAAAGTCACATAAAGAAGCAACATACAATCCAGAAAAACATAAAACTGTTTGTCCGAAGAAGTAGTACCTTCAAAAGTGCATAAATGCTCTTTTGTGTTCTTAGCACGATTGTAATGCCATAATTTTATAGTTTTATCATCAGAGCAAGTGGCAAACCTTCCATCAGGAAGTCCTGTAGAAGAGTTTAGCAAAAAAGGACTTACACATAAAGCTTACCGCATATATCTCTAACATGGCCACTATGAGCTTTCCAAGATAGCAATAGCTTCATCTCTTTTAAATCCCATATAGCAACAGAGTTATGAGTACTTCCAGTTGCAGCTAGATTGATACCTACAAAAAAAGGAAAAAATAAGAACGAAGCAATTTTTCTTCTCTGGTGCGTTTTGTTACACCCGAACTTACCTATATGTCTAACGACAATAATACCAGGTACACGTCCATCACATCCTTCATAATTAGCCAAAACTCCCCATTGCTGTATTGTCTTGATAGTCGATTTTTTCTTCAACTCTTGAATACCGTATTCAGTGATTAGTGGGCACCCGCGAAGATCTACATGGTTCACGTTTTCGAGTCTGTTAAGGGTGGACAATAGGTTTTTATCTGTGATATTAGCACGACCGAGAGGTAGCTTATCAATGAACTTTGCATAAAACTCTGTACAATTCATTCCATTGAGAATATCATGAGTTTTAAAATGCTCAAGAAGCATTGTTTTTGTTTCTCCTGGTAACCCACTAGCTCTGAAACCTAACAAAAATATGAGTACATGCTTGCAACAATACCAGTATTAGAAATTCGTGTTCAGGGATCTAAGGAAACTTCTCTGAAGCGGACAAAAAAGCGCAAAAAGAAAGACTTGAACAAAAAAAATCTAACTCAAAAAAAGTTAACTTTACCTTCTTTATAACCTCCTAGACGTAGAATACCCAAAAATGGGAAGTGATCACAAGCAGTAAAATCAATACTTAGTAGTTTCGGACAGTCAAGCTTCTCAGTATCTTGTGCATTAATATTACCACATAGTTCTAATCTCTCTAACTTTGGACAATGCAATTTCAATATTTGACAATTATGAATAGCCAATGACCGCAAGTTTGGAAAGTATTGATCCCAGACAGTAACTGCAGTGTCTTTTATAACTAATCGTTGAAGAAAGTTGCATGTCTTCGAAATTTGGTGAACTGTCTTTTCATCAACAGGACATCCAGAAACCTATTTGGAAATATTTAGTTTCAGACTGTTTTGGCATCAAACTGCTTTTGACTTGTTTGAAAGTGTCCGTACATTAAGTTCTGTTAACTGTGGACTATTACGGATAATAGCTAGAAGCTTCTCGTTGCTTAGAAGTTTATAATTCTCAAGAGAGAGTCGATGAAGACTTATACGTTTTCCGTTCTTTAGAAGTTTAATGACACGCTCTTCACCATCATTATACTTCTTTGGTCCAAATGTACACCATTCTAATGCCTCTTCTCTGAGAGTAACTGACTACACAAATAGTTTAGGAAAGAAGAACAATACAACAGTCACTTAAGTGACGAAAATAAAAAGCGTACTTTAAATTCAGAGAACAAAGTGGTTTGTCCTTTCATCATCTCATTGCAAGCATTTCTAACCATATCACCATGCTGTGCAATCTCTTTTGCTTGCATCAACATTATAGATGGCGTTGCAAGACCATGCTTTGACATATCGGCTAAAGGTGTCACAAACAAGCTACTGTTTAAAAAGTAAAGAAAAAAAAACTGCGTACCTGCTTTAATGCTCTTTGGAATAAACTTGAAAGGATTTGTTCGACTTGATTTTCTCATATACTGTCGCGCAATAGTCTTATAACGGTCTTGTGGAGTCTGCTGTTTAAATTCTAGTTGTGCTTCATAGATAGAACCTAAAGAATACAATTAACATTAAAAGAAATCCAACGCGAAACTATTTACCCATTGCTGACTCAAGAAGGCAAAGAAGTTTGATTGGCGTTAAACTATAACCTCTTGGATCACTCTCGAACCTAATACATCATGAATACAACCTGTACAGTCGCACTGATGCGTACGCTTTCGTTATACGACGAAGACGGTCGTATATTAAAGGTAGACAGTCAGGCTGGAACATCATTGGCAAGACACTTCCTACAAGAGCACTCAGAAATACACCAACAATTTGTAATATCTGTACCTTCTTTACACCATTTTTCCATCTCTTTGTTTGTGAATAATGTACGGTATCGCTCCTCTTGTTCTACCAAATACGTAGCCCATGAATGGACAATGTCTTTAGGATCAATCTGCATAAAAATTGCTCTGGTTTCTAATATTGAAAAAAAACATCAGCACGAGGTTGAATGATACTAAAATCCAGTAATATACCCATAGGAATGACAGCAGTCATCTGTGGCATACAATAAAGAATATTCAGAATCTTGAGTTCCTTCACCTACAAAAAGTTAAAAAAACCCACAATTTTAAAAGAAAACTGTAGAAGACGTACTTCTTCTCCAGTGTCTGTAAGAGTAACACTTTCTGATAAGAATCCATATTCAGCATCAACATTACACAAACGATATTGTGAAGGGTTCTAGAACACTGTTAAGATTTGGTATTACATATAAAAGTGTACCGTAGGAGATCTTTCCAAAATAAAGTTTGTAGGAGCACAACTCGTCATATTAAGAAGCATACTCATTATCATAAAGTTTGTGAGATCAGCATGATCGAGCTTACGATTTCTAGTATCAGCATAAGGTACTGGTATACCAAGAATCCTCCTAGTAAGCAATACAGGCACATGTTGACCTCCTTTGCCTTCAAGTTTACATAGTTCATTGTAAGGTGCTCCATAGCCCAAGATGAGCCAGTAGAGAAGAGAAGCAGCATGCTGGTAGCCTAGAAACAAATGAGGCTATGCCACTATTGATAAAACTGTACGAAAAGTTCGTAGCAAACAATGACGAACTTGGATAAAATAAAATAAGAACGTACCTGCAAGATGTGGTTGCCGTTTTATTATAATACCATTACCATCAATAGTAAGGTTAGATGGATCTTTCCACTTTTCAGCAAGATCTTTAGTAATTGAAAATTGTCCAGCTTCACCACCTGTTAACTTAGGTTGGCTTCCATCAGTACCAATAAGCCTAAAGGTTGTTTTGTTAATATCATGTTTCACAAAATTTTGAAAAACTTAGAAGTTAGTGCGTACCTCTTTACAGTTCGTCTAAAGTCTCTCTTTAACTCTCGTAGAGTCTTATCAGCTGATCGTTTGACTACTAACATTGTATACTCCAATGCAGCATCATAAAGTGGTAATGCACAGAACTTTGGTGTTGCATCATAAAATGGTTGAAGCACATTTACAATAATATTAATTACTTCTTTAGAGTCATTTGTGCTTAGTTGCATGTAATTCTCTTGTCCTGCTACATCTTTGACATCATCACGTTTTAATCTGACAATATTATTATTTGTCTTATAATACAAGTGAGACCTAAATCGGAGCTCCATAGCTTTGTCCTAGAAGAAGTTTTAGAGTTTTTGATATCAACATAAAATCAAGAAATAAATCTATCATGGTGGTATTTTATTACGTACCATAGCAACTCTGACGCTCTCTTCAATCTTTTGAACACCATCAAAAAGGATAGAACAGAGTTCAAGAATATCACGTTCTGGAAATTCATGAAAGATTCCAAGTTGTCTTAACATTAACGCCAAAGGTAGTTGTAAATGACCGAATACATGTATTGCATTACTTGACTTTAAGTTTGCTAAAGGCAAACCAAATCTCTTTGTCATAAGACGTCTACTTCTTTCTTCTCGTTGTGTAAAATTAGATATTGGATCACGTTGATTAAGACGATCATAAAAGTATGCTTGAAAATCGATGAAAATAGGCCGATGACCCATAAGAAACACGGCATCTCTGCATCGTATATATAGCTGGATATCTCCTAGAGATAAAAAAGTAAGTAAAAGTTGTTGAGAAACTAAGTAAACGCAAAGGAAGTCTGAAAATGAAGAAACGAAGAAATAGTGAAATAAAAGTTTGTACCTTTATCTGTTTCGCTTGCTAACTCATCCAAGTACTCTGCCATTTGTGCTGCAGTTTTAATATGTCTTTTTCTTACTTGTTTACTATCAAGACAACAATATACAAATCGATCAACATTGAAAGACTTGATATTCTTCATTAATTTTTGAAAATACTTTCTTATCGCTGGGGTATCATTTTCAATCAATATGATTAATAAAGCTTTTGAATATGGTCCTGTATGACCGTAACTAGAAATAGAATTAATAAATACCAAACAAACAAGCTAAAACAAGAGAAATCCATAAATAGGAAAATAAATCATGATTAAAAAAGAATCTCATACCTAATATCACCAGCGAGCAAGAAGCAGTATTTACAAGGTGCTGGTGGTAGTTCAGCAATTACAGTGGTGAGTATAAGGCGGATTTGCCTTACATATACCATTGTAAGGCCTCTAGAAGCTTCAAGCGCATGACACATGCCATCACTAAATCGCTTGATTAAATTACACGCCATGGTGTGTAAATCATCTAGATTATCTGTAGCGAGCTGTTTTACAGCCTCAGGAGCTGTAGTAAATTAGTATAAATTAACAAAGATAAAACGTACCCAACCAATCACCTTCAGAAGACATTACAAGGTTTACAGACGTCAGAGCGAATAAACTATATGATCGCTGCTTAGAATGTACTCTATTATAACCTCTTTGGCTATTTGCGCTAAACTCAAGCATATTCACTACATGTGACGTGAGTACAGTGCAAAACGAATTATTCATAAAAAAATCATAAAAAAAGCAACTTCTTTGCTGCATACGTGTGCCATCTCGCTCAGAATTTCGTCTACGCCTTCCTAAAGACTTTGTACGGCCTCTATGGACAATCTTTTTTATTTCATCGCTGATCATGTCAGCTGTAGCTGTGACATGGCCACCTCGTACTGGATCTCCTAGACGAGGACCATATAGTCTAAAAATGTAATTAAAACACTGTCAGACAAGGGAATTAGGCTTTTTGATTTTCATAAACTCGTGCAGTATTTTTTTTTGCTCTTTTTAAGCGTTGTGAGATTGTTTCGCTGTTTTTCACGCTGGTAAAACGGAGATTATCTGTTGACGCTATGCGGAGCGGTTTTACAGCGAGCTAAATTCAAACGCTGTGTACGTACGTTGGTGATGCTAGTGGTGACGATCCAGGAGATATTGAGCTGTATGAAAGAGGTACACCTTAAAATTTATTAACACTATGTATGGTGTACTGAACAAGATTTTTATGAAAATAGCGCAGGCGCGATACGTTTTGAACGTTGTAGTCATAAAAAGGCGCATAGACTTTTTTGGTGCGGTACACTACGCAGATACAGGTTGTATCATGCTACACGTTAATGAGTCGTACCTCCTACACTATCCTTTCTGCTAGCTGACCAAGATCGCTTTTTATGAGTTCTCCTGCTTGGAGACATCACATCGCTGTCGCTCGCTTCGTTCAATTTCAGTTTCCGTGGGTTTGAACAAATTATAAAAAACAATCGTATCATAACGTACATTGGCCAGAAAGAGTTAGGAGATCGGTCAAACTACCCTTTCCATTGTTTAGTTTTACCAAACACTAGTTTTTTTATTAGAATGTACCTGCGAGTCGCTCAAATAACTCATGATTGAAGAAAATACGAATAAAAGCTACTAAGGTATAGATGACATGGTTTCAACTTGACACTGCACTTGACCATAAATAGCGAACAGATTTGAGTATCAAAAACAACAAACTGTTACAATGTTCTAGAAACGGTATTTTTGTTTTCAAAAGGTAGAAAACGAGTCAGATTAGTTTAAAAAAGCGCAGCCTTGCCCGGCAGCGTAAATGAAGAATTTATTATTAAAATCTATTCATTTGGACCGGACACATTTGCTTGACCAAACGTTGCCATTTCCATAATAGCAGCAGCAGCTCTCAATAAAGGAAAGCATGTAGCAGCACCAGAACCTTCACCTGCAAGAAGTTATGAGTCAAAAATGTAAACAAAAAACATCGTTTTACCTAGACGGAATCCAAGCGACAAAGCTGGCTTACAGTGGCCTAAAAGCGCCTTTATCTTTGACACAAGAAGCACTGTACCCTGTTCAGCGGATTGATGTGAGAAAAAGAAGCAGTTCGAATTCAAATCATCTTTCCTCTCCTTGGCAATAGACAAGGCAGCGTAAACTGATGACATTGTAATAAAACCATCAACAAGGATGGCAATGGATTTCTCCATACAAGCTAACGAAGCACCTATCATAGCAACCATCTCGCACTAAAAAAAAAGTTACATCACGTGCCGTAAAGTCAATGACGTACACCAGCTACAGCTGCGATTTTTTCTTGGACTTTAGGCAAGTCTTTATATTTTTGGAAGGCTTTCTCAACTACGGCAGCTTTTCTAGCTACACCAGCATCATCAACTCCAGTACCTCGTCCTACGATGTCTTTGCTTGATATATCATCAGGACACATTAAACGGACGAGGGCTGAGGCACTTGTGGTGTTAGCAATGCCTAGTTCTCCAAGGCAGATCACATTAGATCCGCTTTTGATTGCTGCTTCAACAGCTTCTTTTCCAACATTCAAGGCGTAGTCGAACTGTTCAGTGTTCATGGCAGGTTCTTTTACAAAGTTGTTTGTCCCTGTGTTCATTATCTTTTTAGTTTCAATACTAGGGAGCGTTGGGAGGTCTCCTGCATCAACACCAACGTCTATTGTCTTCAATGTGATACCAGCTGCTTTGCACAGTACGCTACAAACCATAAGCACATGATGGAAGTTAGTTTTTCCGTGGCAACGGTCGAGAATCGCTGTATGAAGTGAAGATTATGCGTTTAGTGATAGCGTACTTTACTGCAGCGCCTTCTTTAGAGATGTTCTTTATCATTTCTCTTGTGACAGCTTTTGGAAACTTGCTTACGTTCTCTTCAGCAACACCGTGGTCCCCACAAAACAGTAGCATAGTGCCTTGCACGCTTACATGACTTAGTGTCAAATGTTACAGTACGACACGTACGAAGGCTTCAGCGTACGCTGTAGTGCGCATAACTGCTTGCTCCATGTTTCTAGTTGTCCTAAAGAACCTACTGGCTTTGTTTTGATATTTAGCTCGTTTTGTGCTTTCTCTTCCCAAGTTTGATTTGTGGCGGCCATTCTCGATTAGTGAAATGTTTAAAACTATTTTGTAAAAACTCAATATTTGAGTGTCAAAATCGCCGTTCACCATTTTTTTGGCCATATGGAGAGTGAAACAGGTGGAGAATTTCCCATCCCACTGGCACAGCCACCGGAAAAAGGATTATCGGATAAAAAAGCCAAAAAGTGATTATTTTCTTTATGATTACTCTCTTAGTGGTACTGTAGGTCTCTGGTCCGTGATATACGCGCTACATTACAAATATGTGGACCAAAGATTTATTACTTTTTGATAATACTGAGATGGGTTGTCAACGCGTTAGGGTACTTTGCAGCGTTATTACTTGTTATATTGGCAGCAGGATTTGTAGATTTCCATCAAGGTACGCTCAGCGCTTTTAACGCACGTAAACCTAACACTAGCCAAAGCGCACGTTATCTCAGAAGCAGTTTTGCTTACAATTGCTGGTGTATTACTATTATTGCTCTATTTGCACCAAAAACGCACAGACGTACGCGTATAGAATTCTACTTAGATTTTAGGCAGCCCATAAAGTGGCAATAAAACGCAAAATAGGAAAATCTTTGTTTTTTACAATCTTGCCCTAGATTTTTTGTACACGGGATAGGATCCTTGCTCACGTGGTTAATTTTGTTAATACACGTGGTATAAAAGATAAAGACGATGATACTGCTTATCTCAGTAATTATTACGTATTCAGAAGTGGACAATGGAAGCCTGAATTTGCATCAAAAATTGTTGAAGGTGATATTGTAGCTATTGCTCCAGGTACCTTGAACATTGACTTACTATATTGCTCAACGTAGTTAAGGATGTAAATCTCCGGGTCGAATGCAGTCACTTCACAATGGTACGTTGGAAGAGTAGGACAACGTAGGTCAAAAGGTTAATGTTTGTTTTAGGGAAGGAGTATAATACAAATGATAAAATAACTCTTAAGAAGCTTGGTGTGGATTCAACTAATGTAAAAAACCTTAATAGTGGTCTTCTTTTTCGCTGTAGGGAAACTATAGCTATCTCCATTGTTAAAGAGGCTTTGAGAAGTGAGTACAAAGAATGTTATAAGTTGTTGAGCATTTTCTTAACTGAAGTTTATAGGCGGAGGAAGATACGTTGTCACACCTATACAAAGGCTCATTGCGTTCTTAAAAAAGTCTTTATTCTGGGTACCAATTGTTTCAGCAGTTATAGCAGTTATTGCTTCGATTATAAGGTATGCATGTGCGACTTGTTCGGGACGTCAATTATTTGTCTAAATTAATGAGTAGAGTTGCTACAGACTCCAAAATGAGAGAAATTTGGCCAGACTTGTTGTTACTTCGCCAAGCATACCTTATACTTCCTGTCATAGTACCATTCTCTTTCCCATTTGTTCTGTTCATGCTTCGTACTTTACAAACAGCAAAGCTGCTATCTTTCTTCCATATGCAGGTAAAAACGTCTTTGTGCACCTTGACTCTCAACTATTGTTTAGGAATTGAAGAAGTTCAAACCAAGTAATATGGAATCTACTGACATTGGTAATATTGTAGAGATGCAAACCGGTGATCTTGGTGGTAAATTCTGTACGTTTAGATAAATGGGTTGCACAAATCTTGAGAAAAATTAATGTTAAACTAGTTAGCATTTGGTATTATTTCCTTTCAGTAGCAACGGGGACTTCACTTCAATGCTCCCAATATATCGCTGATATACTTGGTACAGCTTTGTCATGTTCTCTTAGATACTTACGTGTACGAAAGGTAATGTAACAACTATTGTGTTCATTGATAAGAAGGGTATACTCACTAAGGCACGTGATACACTGTCCCAATTTTTTTTCTAAAGTAGTTTTAGGCAAGACCTTTTGTTGAGTCTATTTGTGTTATGGATGAAAAACGAACGCCGAAGCTACTCAGTTTAGAGGCTGATGATGGTGTACTGTCGTTTAAAATGCAAGAATGGCAAGCTCTTATTCCGTATGCTGACTGATAACGGCGTTTTCTGTTCGACTAACGACTTTAAGAGCACTTAAGCCTCTTGGCTTGAATTGCATTCTAACAGGGTATTATGGCGAACTTACAACGCTCCTTGGTGTCAAGCATTACCATGGAGCTTTAGATGATCTAGCAACAGTAATTGGATTTAAATCAGATATAAAATATAACTTTGTACCAATACGGTATTGCTTTTCTTGCTATGGTCAATTACTTACAGTTTAACCTAGATGGATACCTCACAATGATGGTGTAAGCTTAGTTGTTAAAGATAAGAACAGTGGCAACATGCAATTGTTGGCTGTTGGTCCTCCGCTTGATATTCTAAAGTCTTGCTCTGGTAAGTACATTCAAGCACACTTAGTCATAACTTGATTAGAGTTTTGGGATGGCAAGAGTATTAAAAAGCTTCGTAAATCAGATAGGAAAACTCTAAAAAAGGTAGTGAGCGACTGGAACCTTACTGATTACAAGTTGTTGGGATTCTCGTATCCACGTCTTTTGTTTTTTTCATCGGATTACAAAACGACCTTTCTTTAACTCATTCAAAGCTTTAAATCTATAGATAAGAAATATTCCAAAGTAGTTCATCAAGGGACTACAGAAGATAGTGATACAGAGGATTTGGATGAAAGTGAAGAACAAGGTATTTAGTTGTACTGCATTTTAAAATACTAGTCTTCATTTAGATGGTTCTGTTGCTGAAGAATTCGAGTCCTTGACACACAAACAAATTTTCATTGGTACTTATATCTAATACTGAGCTATTTTTAATATTATTTTAGGTATGGCAGCCCTACGGTTACTTCCAAAAGCAACAGCTGTAGCTGCCTTGGTAAATAAAATTAAGTTTTTTGTTCACCTTTTAACACCATCTAGCACGCTCTAAATTCAGCAAGTATACGATTCATGTATTTCTCTCCAAACTCAGAATCCGTTATCAAGAGTTTTGGTGAAAAACTTGGAATAGAAACAGTACGAATCAACTTTAATTTTTTGCCTTTTTTTTTAAACTTCGTTTTAATAGGACTGGAATTGTTGTGTAACTTTGAGAGATCCGCCAAAGTCTAAGAAACCAGAAACAGAATCAGAAATACGTACGTCCACATGAAGGATTGTAGTTGGCTCTGACCCTGACCATTTTGTTTGCAGAAAAATTACCAGTTGGTATCTCGTCTATTCGTGATCACATTAAAAATGTTGATAATGTACCGCTCTTGGTAAAGTTATTTTGTGACGTAGATGCATCATCGGCTTCGGAGATGGTACGTATTGTACCAAATTAGTATCCTAAACTCAAACGTTGTAGATAAAAATCTTGCGTGAAAATGGAGAGGTTGTAATGGTTGCTGGAAGCTCCCTTACGCACAAAAATGTACCATCTTTCAGTCAAGCGCATCTAGCTATTGGAATGACACCAAGAACACAATATTTTGTACGTCAAAGAACGAAAAAGAAACGTGCCAACCATTTACTAACTTTTTTGTTTTATAAGACTGGCGAGATTTCTTCAAGGCATTTTAAAGCACAAGGTACAACATCCAATTTTGGTGTTGACTTGAATTGCCTTGCTTGTGATCTTGTTTTCGGACAGCCAAAGTTCGAACGGTTATTGAATCTGTTATGGGAAGGTAGGCGTGTATCACGTAATACTAAACAGGCACGTCAATTCTTGTTAATAAGTTGATAAGTCTTACCGCTGTAAATTATAGGCTGTGCTTTTTTTCTTATCAGTTTTGTTATCACTCCATTTTTTCTTGCTTGTAAGCAACGTTATTCTATTACCACAACCGCTATCTGGACTACAGATATTATGGTTAATTTTTGTAATAATACCTTTGATAACAATTCCACTACTATCGTCACGTGCAGAATCCAAGATTATCGAGCTTATTTCGGGTACATCATTCTTTCTTCCTTTTTTCTTTGTTAATGTCTGTTATACAGCGAAGAATAACACGCGGTTTAAGAATGATTTCAAGACGTACCTTAAGTGGTTTTCAATACGCGTTATACCAACTATAGCAGTGCTAGTCCTTATATTCGCATTGTACGAGATGTTTTTCTGTGGAGTGTTGTTGATTTGAAGTAATTAACTTTTTGTACAGGTCAATTTCACAAACTTGGGAGGTCCAGTTGAGGCTATATTTGGTGCCAAACTACCAAACAC
>JALMLS010000509.1:0-53037 GCA_038496445.1 Trichosphaerium sp. ATCC 40318 | reverse complement strand
CTCCTTTAGTTTAAGTTTGGTTCTCCTCAAATGAATTTTTATCATCGCTTTCAGCATTCTATACGCTTCCTCATCCTCCTTCTGAGGCTTGGGTTCAAGCAACAAGGGACCAATTTTAAGTCATTTAAGGTAACTTTTTAAAACATTGCTCTATTCACTTTTTCTAACTTCTGCTTCAGCTTCAAGACGTCTTCAGAGGTTCATTGGATTCTTACAAACTCGCTTTAGAGGGATTCAACGAGTTGAATTCACATGCTGATACACCAGACGCACTCAAGAACACCATCAAGCGTGTCAAGTTGGTATGTCTTTAAGAGTGTTAAACTCTTTTTCTTTTGAGTTTCTGTCATTGTTCAACAGCTTACTGGTTGCTTTAGGTCGCTCACACGAACTACACCGGATTGTCTAAGCTTCCACATAACAAGCAACTGAAGGATGATACATGACTGCAAAATTTTCATTCGATGGTCACCCTCATTGGCCTGTAATTACACTTGTTAAAAACAAGCCAAGCAACCAGTGTACGAGAAATTACGTGGGAACCAACTGCTGAAGAAAAAAAAAGTAACAAAATAAACAGAATTAGAATCGCAACTAGTGGCGCCGCGTAAAATACATTACTTTTTTGAATATTTAAAAGAGTAGAACCCTCATAGCGCCTTTAAAGTAATCACTATGACCTGCAACTATATATTAAATGCATCTCGTGATAGTTAGGAGGCTTTTAGACATATTTTAAGAAACTCTATCAAACTACGATAAAATGCTTTATTCCATACAACTACGCGGAGACTCTGAATCGACCTTTTAGCGGCTTTCATAATTATTCTTGGCTGAATTCGACATTTTGAATTCTAGTACCATTTATTTGTGTCTACTCGTGTTGATACTACGACCAAGTATGTTGTGGTCAAGATATTATTTAACCGTTACAAATTATCTACCAAGAGATCTTGACAAAAGCAGTTTTAAAGCGACTGTGAACGAAACGACACCTGCTAACCTAAAAATGGAAGAAAAAACCAGTTCGTTTCACAAATTTGTATAGTCGTTCTACTTTTTTTTGCAACTCATTTCACCGAATATCCACCATAGCTTCTTTTCGTATTGTAGAACGAAGGCACCAAATGTTTGCTAGCACCGGTGTAACGCGGTGGAGCAACTAAAATTACATTCGATATAAAATCGGACGTAGTACTCGTTTAGAAGCACATGTTGCGATCCAAAAAATCGTCAAAACGGTTCTCACACCCTAAAGTAACAACCACAAGGGTTTACAAGCGTTTGTAAATGTGCATTATCCATAATTGAGTAATTAAAATGGATATTTCTGTGAAGTGTATCCCACAATTTATTTCGATTGCTTTTTAAGGGTTTATAAACAAATTTGGCAACATTTATAGACACAATAAAAACGTATTATGTATATGTTTGGTATAGTTCCAGTACTCTCCTTAGAGCAATCTTTCAATCTCTTCCTCTTCAGTGTACAACTGATATTAAGTCTTCTCTACCGCTTACTCCAGGCAATTGATGAGGGTTTAATGTCATTTGATGACTTAATGAAGAGAGCGTCAGGTGTGCTTCTAAGCCAGCTGATAGTCTTCTTAGAATCTTTGGAGACTGCAGCGCCCGCGACTCACAAGAAAAACCCCAATATATACGCAAAAAGGAAGGCTCTTAGAAAGAGACTACGCTTGGAAGGCAAGCTAGCTCCGCCAAAGAAACCGTCCTTGTACCAAGTCAGACGTCGTAGCAAGCACCACACGCTACGCCGCCAGATCTGGTATCGTTCGTTGTGGATGATTGAGTGATCATTCGATTAGTGTAGCGTACTAGTCCGAGTGGAAGAAACGGTAAAACCGCGTCTTTTTGCCATTTTTTGCAATCACCAATCTAATCGATCAAGCATACAGCGTCATATCAACCAGTTAGGCCTTTGCATTGTGACTGTTTTTAGTTTTTGAAACCGAGTATGTCTCGATATCACGTGTTGACCCATACGAGATGAAGAGCAAGATTATGTATCTCAAGTTATTGATGGAGTTATGTGCGGGCGTGGTTCTGCAGGATTGTAAAAACGCCAACAGGTAAGTCACAACAAGTCATTTTAACGTGAAGTAACGACTAACGCTCAACATGCTCTCTATGATGCCCTTCGATGTTCAATATGAGATTGTCAAAGCTTTAGACGTAGAAATGAACCTGGCAATTCAAGTTACATGTAAAGCGCTTAAAAAAGCTTCAATGCGTGTCTTAGAAACTCTAAACGAGATTATCGTCAGTCACAGTGCATTGATACTTCTTAAGCAATGTAAACATGTAGAACGCGTGTACATAGCTCCTGAACCTGAACCAATAGATTTTAAAGTACTTTGCACTTATCTGTGGAAAACAAGCGTGACATCTCTTGATATATCATACTGCGACTTCTACGAGCCCATACAACTAGATCTACTGCAATCCCTCAAATCTTTACAATTACTAACGGCACTTTGTGTACCAATCGATCCTACAGACTTGTCACGATTGTACAACGAGTATGGGACATCTGAACAGTTTAGATTTAAGGTAATCAGGCTATTGGATATTCTCGTTGGGACATGGAAGTGTACATATGACACATTTGGTCCTGAGAGTATGGCTGGTGAAGTTCACAAGTATTACGAAGATGGACACAGTATATACCCTAACACAAACGGTTATGTGACGACATTCGTTGAACGGCCTCAACTGGGACCTAGATGCTATTTGTTGGAAGTCAAAGCAGCTAATAGAGCGGGTATTGCTTTGATAAAAGCAGAAGATGACTATATAACCGTTGTGAACGGTTACGAACACGTGCTTAGAAGCTTAACAATATTTCCAGACCGATCATCACATCTTGCTTCCTTGTCTTTTTGGAGAAAATCAGAACAATAACGTCACGTGCACATCATTTTCTTGTTGAGAAAACTACAGTAAGTGCGCAAAGCCACGTGCCAATAGATAGTACGGGTAGTACAATGTATTTTGTTGTGAAAACAGTGATTATTGCAATAAACCTCATATTAGATTGTGACACTGTCTTACATACGCGATTTCGATAGACGAGTTAATGCATCCACCAATGACAACAAATGTAGAAGACAAGGGCTTGTAACGGAGAAGTATGTTGAGTGGAGCACTAAAACAACATTGCGTTATTGCACGTCAATCTGACATAGGAGCCCTTTGTACAAATAATGATAGCTCCTACGCTGGTAACATCCAACACTTGACTATAATGAGTTTCTCTGCAACTTATTTTTGTATTCTACATCGTGCGCCGTGTGAGGTTATTTTATTCGCTATTCGAAGAAAGGGAGAAGTTGGTTTAATATGGTTTTATTAAGACCGATGGGTAATAAATTATACAGTATCCGTAATGATAAAAAAAAATGTGAACGTTTAGTTGTCATCAGTCATCATTAAAGGTTGTGTCAATTCAGGTAGGTTTGAAGCGCGGGCAGCTTTAAGTCCACCGTTGCGTGCCTTGATCTCACGAGCCTCTTGGCAGATGCTCATTTGCCAGCAAACAAGCGCTGAAACAAGATCACCAACAAAACTTCCGCCAATACCGTATTTTTCGCGAACAGATCCTCTCCAGCATACACGAACGCAAGGGATGCAGTAGCAAAGGACAAAAGAGATAAGACGGGACATATCGTCTTGTACCATACCAGTTCCTAGTTTTACATCGTTAGCGTTGTTTACTGATAATACCGTTGATCTACGCACCTAGGGGACCATTTCCCTCACCATGTTCCGGTTTTTCGATTTTCATTTTGTTTTCAACTGCCAAGCATTGTGGGGCTAGAGCACCGTATAGGCTAGAAAAAACTATATAAGCGACGGAAAATGCAAATAAACAAACAGAGAACTTCGTCGTTTTGAGAAAGCGCACAGAACTCACACTCTCGTGCAACAAACCATACGAGTGTTTAAAACAACTAAATGAGACTCTTTGGGGTACGTACAAGACTTCCAAATCAGCGAAAACGTGAAATAGACCTGTTGACCAAGTTGCCATGATGGTACTAAGCAAATTATAAGATTGTGAATCAAAACTGGAAGCATAAAAGCTTGTTTTAGGGTTTGTGAAAGAAACTAACTAATAAAACGACGAGTGGTGATTTACGTACTTTTTTTGTGAAGAGGAGTTGCTGTGATTGCAGAATAAAAATGCAAAAGGCAAATCTAGTAAATTCAAGCACACTTCACGTAATCAGCGTGGTAGTTGAATGTTAAGTTAAGTGCCGCCGATAAATGCAGAGTAGAGATGCAAGTTTCACTCGCGTTTGATAGAATAGAGCGATGTCCAACTCTTGAAGTGTCTAATTCAGTGTTTATTGGTACCAACTTCGTTTCCATTAATTTTTTAGACGTTTTTCGTAACACGAGCGTCAGGTTCTGGATCTGGCGATGCGTTTAGAGTTTGTAAATCGGTATACGCTACAACACTACTAAATCCGTCTGATGCGCGTAAAACATCACTCATTGGCGACTGGGAATGGAAACAGTGGGTAATGGAGAAAATTAACCAAGCGTACAACTTGGAGTCCAAAATACCTCAAAACGATAGAATTGCGAATATAAAGAAGCCACCAAGAGATATGGACGATTTGGAGTGGTCTTTGGATCTAGTGGTGTCAACAGCCTTAGATGATCGCGAATTCCACCACATACTATGTCAAGGTGCCAATTAGACACTTATTGAAAAAAAAAATAGTCATGCACTGTTCATGAAGTTGGTTGCCTTTTTTTGACGTCAAACTAGGATGGTTATTCGAAGACGATGTTTCAGATGGCACAGAACGCCTTGGCATTTCACGTTATCCTCTTATTGGCACGTGAGTGATATTACAAGTTCAATTTTCTTATTAATGTTTAGGTTTATATAATGCGACCAATTGCAAGTTAGGCGATTTAGCAGATCCCGGCACTGTGCGATACTCTTTTGGTAGTTGGTAGGGCCTGACGTGGGTAATTAAATTAGCGCTGATGTGATTGCTGCGACGGTTGTTATTCCACAAACTCTTAAAGTTCCTCAAGTCAGAACAATCATATCAGCGTTTATTCTGTTACCAACTACAAGCCTATCATTGTTGTTTGTTTATTAATACGGTATAGATAGGCTTTGATTCTCTAAGACCAGCAGATAAACACGTGCATCTTGTAGAACCAATTGTTGCTGAAATTGATGGTAAGGCAAACTTCATTCTTTTCTTTGCGGTTTCTTTTGTGTCGCTGACTCTTCAAAAATATTAGGATTTGTTATACCTCCAGATTGGCATTTTGGATCTAATATGGGTAGATTTATTGTTTCTAAAAAAGTGGAGTATGCAAAAGGTTGGGTAGTTATCGTAGACTTGGAGAAAATGCGATGTAAAGTGACATACATGATTATTTCCAGAAAAAAAGCAGATATTAAACTTCGCAAAGGTAAAACAAACATAAATGAGTTACTACTTGTGGTGGAAGCGTATAGTGATAAGAGCTCGGCTCAAAGCATTGCTGAGACCATAAAACATATCGCTTAATAATAAATAACTTGTTGCAACCTTGTTTTTAAACTGCTTCATTGAAAGTGTGCTCGTAGGAGTGTCTTCTAACTATAAAAATATGCATCATAATTCCTTCCTTTGATGGCGAAGGCAGTAATTCTAGAGCAATGTTAGCTCAGTTTTGTTCACACGCGAAGCAAACACCATAATCTGGCAGCAAAAGCAAAAGAGGTGATAGCGTGGCGTGCCCCAAAGTGTTTTTTTGCGCTATACTGCTTGCATTTGCAATGCAGATATGAGCGCTCTAAATACGAAGGAACTCCCTGGAGAAATCCTCCATCCCATTGGAACGAAGAAAGTTGTCGTCACACATTTTCAGCCTTCAGTTCAACGAAGTAATGCGGCTGAACAGAAACCCCATGAATGATTTCACACGAAGTATTTGCGGGATTTCAAGTATGATGACGTGGGACACGTTCACTGTGCATCTCTACTAATAAAACAATAGTATGATGAATAAATACAACTCCAGCTTGGCTAACCAAAAAAACGTGGTTGAATATGAAGCGAATTTTCTAAACAGCAAAAAGTAAGAATCTGAATTTGAGATGCTGTTTTTACCACTTCCCGAGCTTTAACAAGGGGTACTAGATGTTTAGTACTTTTACCAAATACCACACTAGGTTGCTCATTTTTTCTCGGACAAAGGTAACTGGTTGTACAGATATTTTTTAATGTAACTTGTTGATGTGCTGTTAAGGTTCGTTGCCATGACTTTGTATTTTATTGCAACCTCAAAGGGAGGTCCCTTTTATTTCAACAATTATAAAACACGAAAGTACGAAAGCTGCTAGCTATTACCCCAAAAGTACGGTGGAGTGTATTGTCATATTCTGTGATTCTTGATTAATAATGATACGTTGTTAAAAAGCATTAAATGAAATTCTCTTACATTCTTTGAAGGTTCATTATTAGTTTTGTACAAGCACAACAGCAGTTGTATCAAGTGCCAGTGAAGCTTTTATATTTATCAAAATCCTCTCAAACGAAATAAAGAAACTTCAAGTTATTAATAGTTAAACAAAGTATGAGTGACATAATAAGTACATTAGTCTCAGATGTGTTTTGTATGATTTGTACAAAATGTGACTTCAATGATGTCAAGTATTTGCTCATGACTACAAAACAACTTTACACCAAGCACAAAAACAACAGTGCTTTCTGGCAACAATTGTTATCCTTGAAGTCTCCTACATGGCGTTTGAGATCTATTATCCAGCTCATAGAAGACAAAACCGCTCTAAGGAGTTTGTCACTTCTTCGCTGTATTAACGGAATCTACACAAGTGATTTTGGATATCTCTGGCTTGTGAACTTTTTTGTTCAACCTCAACAACACCTATTCCCAAGAGAAGGAGTGTGGAAGCGTGGAAGAAATAAGGGTAAAATACACGAGTTTTTTGAGAGTATTTATGTCTGCATCAGATGGAGAGGACCGCAATACCCATCACCACATATTTGGGAATATCTGATCGATCAAAGACTTGTTTCTCAGAAAGATATTGATGGTTCTTGCTCAATGTTCGCTACTTTGAGGATTGAAAGTGGTTCTAGCTATTACGGTACAACAGTAGAGATAGGAACATTTACTGTTGATGAAACAAAAGGCGCTGTTTGTTTGAATCGCTTGGTTTTAGATGAGACAGCAAGCTGTCTTCAAAAGAAAACTGACCGTATCTTTGTTTCTAAAAATACAAGATGCCTCAATTACAAAATAAGCGATGGAGTGGTAGAGGTAGGGAAATATTCTAAACATTCTGGTCACAAATTGTATTCTTCAAATTGCTCCTATGGATGAGTTTCAGGTTCTATGCAACGCGTTGTTGATTCACATTAAAGATTGAATTGCCTCTAATGAACATTAATGATAGATAAGGAAGCTATGTACAATGAATAACGCACAATCTAACTCTACCGTTTTTTTATTCTGAAAGTACATTCCTGCAAAATTTACTAACAAACTAGTTGAGAAGAAGTCACGCATTTTGAAATAATGTTACTCTTATTTTTAAACTTCAGAAGGTACTTCATTTATATAACCAACCAGTACTTCATGACGATGTTAACAATTAAGAACACTCAAACTTGTTTTCATGGTGTAATATTTACAAGGTTTATTATACAGTATCAGATTTATGGACATGTCATTGTTGTGTTGCGAAAAGTTTGAGATTGTTGTTTTTTTATCTTGGTCGAAAAATGGCGAGTGTTGCAATCACTGCAGCCGTTACACCAACTCCAGTAAGTCCTAGGCACCAATTCCTTTTAATGTGTAAGTAATATTGATAGAAAGTATTAAGAAAGTTGGTACCGTTTGCGTTTTGCTCGCTGACTTTTGTCAGCTTTTTGAATTTCTTTCAAAGCAATCTTGGTATTTTCTCCTACATCATCAATATGTGTTTCAATGTTATCTAATTTACATAATGAGACATGCTCGGCAAAGATATGAAGAGTACGCACCAATGAGATAACCATCAGCCTCAACCATTTCTGCAAGATCCCTCATGACTTCATTGATGTCAGCCATGTCCCTTTAAGTAGTCAATAAACGATCAGAAAAACCTTATTTTTTGGGGTACCTTGTGATGCGTGTAACGTCTTTATCTCTTGTATCAATAATATCAGACATGTAGGATGCGTCATCCCATGATTTAACCTCTAAAAACCCTTCTGGTAGATTTCGTTGAGAAACAGCTTGTTTTCGTTTCTTTAGAGTTTGTACTTGCCTCCCTTCCCTTTTCAACGCGTAAGCCGGCTAATAAACGGCAAAAAAGAGTAGTAGGCAAAAGCCAGGAACGTACCATGGATTGTAAAGGTTGCTGGTATTTTCTTCGTATTGTCTTCCCCAAGTTCTTGTAGATGCCATGTTGTTACGTTATGGGGTTTTGTTTGAAGTATAATTTCTCGCCATTTTATTTGAAATTCATCAAAGAAAATCCGGTTCCCACCTAAGTGAAGCACAACCACCTAAGTAGAGGCTCTCCACCTTGTAAAAAAAATACAACCTAATTTATGTGCGCCCGAAAAATGGGGTTCGGGCGTTGGAAAGCGGCGTATTACTGGATGCTTTCGGGAAGTTTTGTTGACTCAGCACACGGAAAAACTCGAATTGACCAAAAAGCGTATTAGAGCGTGAACATGGATAGCATGGCAACTCGTGAGTGAATTGAAATAATTTCAACGTTGCACAACCGCTAATGTTACTTATAGAAGAAACTATTCTCGTAACTGGTGGTATGGGCTTTATAGGCTCCCATACTACACTAGAGCTACTAAAGAAAGGCTTCAAAGTTATTATTCTTGACAACTTGGTTAATTCAAGCCAAAAGACGCTAGAGCGCATAAAGGAGGTATCAGGGCTGTACGTCGCGCAATATGGAATTGTACATGACACCTTTAACTCTTAACATAGTACCGAAGAAGCCAGAGATACAGTGGAATTCGTTAACGCTGATATTCTTGATAGAGACGCTCTAAATAAGGTTTTTGATGCAAACCCATCAATATCGACTGTTATTCACTTCGCTGGCCTCAAGGTGCGCCATAACCCGTTTCCACCCAAATCTCGACCAAATCACCAAGTACCTGCCGTAACACAATCCACTAGGCTGTAGGCGAATCTGTTCGTAAGCCATGGGAATACTACAACAACAACATAACAGGCACTCTTATCCTATTAGACGTCATGCGAAAGCATAATTGTTACAAAATGGTTTTTTCATCCTCTGCGACAGTTTACGGTGATGTACGTTACTCTTAACAGCGTAAATCAGCATTCAAAAGCATAACAAGAAAATACGTCTAGGCAAAAGAGTTACCAGTGAAGGAAAGCGCAAAAGTGAATATTGCAGAGAACCCATACGGAAACACGAAGCTATTTATCGAACAAATTCTGCGTGACATGGTATGGGTTAACAAAAAAAGTTGCTAGGTTTTTTTTTGTTGAATTAATTGCGCGCATTGTCACGCGTGTTATCGTATTTTAGTTGTCTGTGTGATATATACAAGGTATTGATAATGTTATGTAGGTTAAATCAGAACCAGAGAAGTGGTCTATAGTTCTATTGAGATACTTTAATCCAACCGGTAAGTGTGGTTTTTTTTTTGAAGTCTTTGCTTTGATGAATTCTACCCACTTGTTCTTATTCTAACTTGACTATAGGTGCACATCCATCTGGACGTATGGGAGAAGATCCTCAAGGCGTTCCAGCTAATCTTGCACCATATGTTGCTCAGGTACGCCTTTATCAAGCGATTAAAAATTACGTATTTAATAAAATCTTAAGGTTGCTGTTGGTAAACGCGAGTGTCTCAGCGTTTTTGGCGATGATTATCCTACTCCAGATGGTACTGGCGTTAGAGATTATATTCACGTGTCAGATCTTGCTGATGGTCATTTGGCTTCATTGGCAAAACTAAAGGAGCCAGGTACCACTACTGACCACTGTGAAGTTTCTGACAGCTCATTTCTTACAGGTTGTTACACATACAATCTGGGAACAGGTCGCGGTTACTCTGTATTAGAGATGATTGCTGCTGTTAAAAAGGCGAGTGGTAAGGAGATTAAGTATAAAGTTGTAAAAAGGAGAGAAGGCAAGTGGAGTTCTTTTGAACTTCGGATTTTTTTTGGCGAATATTATTTTTTTTTTCTGTTATTTCTAAATTTTGTGTAGGTGACGTTGCTGCGAATTATGCTGATGCAACCAAAGCTAAGAAAGAGTTGAATTGGGAAGCTAAAAGGGACCTTGAGGAGATGTGTACTGATCTTTGGAGATGGCAAAGTAATAATCCTAATGGATATGATAGCTAAACAAAAAAAACCGTAAGGAACATTCTTATTATTATTATTCCACGTGATAGCTTTTTTTTTGACGTGGATTTATTGTACAAACATTAAAAAAATTGTTACTGGCGTTTAAACCTTCTTGTCTGTTGAGGAAAATCCAAGCACCTGATGCTCCCTTTTCTTGATTCTCTGATTTGTTAACTACTGGAAACACCTTCAACTGGTTTTTTCTTTTTGATGGTGAAACATACAGAAAAAAAACTTTATCAATCCAAAAGCCAGGCTTGTTGATGTTGTGTTATGTTTTGGTTTGTTGAAGAAATCCAACCTGTTCTTTGTACAAATGACATGTTTTTTTTTTCTTTTATTTACAAGGAGTATCGATGTCACTCCATAGAGTCATAAACAAGCCAATCCATGTGATGTAACTGAATAATCTTGGTTGTCTAAGCAAACCAATAATCACACGAAAGTTTAAGTCCTGCATCAAGAAGCTATCAATATATTGAGCATATACAACGACCTCTCCAAATGCTACAAGATTCCAAAACATTTTCACAATGAGATATGTCAATCCTAAAACAAACGAATAAGTACTTTTTTTTTTTTTTGTTTTTCCAAAAAAGAAGTTCTGTTGGTTGTCTTCCGGTGCTCTGGTAGATTACCTCTTTCATATATGAGGAGCCAATTATTAGCATATATCCATAAAGGCAGAAGAGGGAGAAGAATATTCGATCCAAGCATATTCCTTACATCTCGAATGAAGTTCATGTACAAAATTGAACAAATTGCTTAAACAAAAGTCAGCTAGTTACAAATATTTTCTAAAATCTAATCTGGTGTACCAACGCAGCACGAGTAACTGAGGTGCATAAAATGACTAGAGAATATAAAAACAGGTAGAAGATTTAAAGCTACCAATGCAACAAAAGCGACCGTGTAAGGTAAGTGTAACCAACGTGCTAAAAAATTAATTTAGTAGGTCAATCAACAACTTTTAGAGGTACCAATTTGATTGACCATTCGACGTCTTTCAGCCATTGCAAGACATACTAAAATGCAATTTAGAAATAACATATGCTATGGTCATTCTTACTCATTAACATTGGTAGCAACGCACTGGCATACTTGGCAAACCGTGCAAGCGACAAATAATCGCAAGCCTAGTTAGAGTAAAAAAAAAGTGTTTACGCCCTAAGTAAATCACGCACGTGAAAATAAATAGCCGGGCAACAATATACAAAAGCCAATGCGACAGCATAAGAGTAAGGTACGAGACCTAAAAGTAACAGATTAGGACAAGTCCAAAATGAAAGAAAAATTGTTCATACCAAGAAAGAAATGAACTTGTTTAAGCTTCCTTATCACTTTGATATGTCTGGGAAAAAACGCGCTACCAATATAAACTATTTCTACTATATCGCCTGGATATAGAGGTGGGTGCATCTTAGGTAGTGCGGAAGTAAGGAAAAACAATGTAGCTGAACCAGACAAGGCACGAATCATTGTAGATGAGTTTTTTATACTTTCAACTACAACACCTCTACAATAAAAATTATTTCAATCAATCGTCACGTGATAAGAAACGTGATAAGAAGAGACAAAGAAGATTCGTTCAATTCTTATTTTAATAATAGTCAAATAGGAAGCTGGCAGAAGAAGAAGAGTTACCTTACTTTCCATCCTCTATTGGAATAGATAGAAGAGACAGAGGACATTTTAGATAGTTTGATATCAACCATTTTATTCCCTTTCATTATAATTTCGTCTTGAACACGCCATTTATATTTATATGTAGCCTACACAATAACTTAGTTCCTCAAGTCATCTAAAAACACAGTTTTTTTGGTCTTTTGACACTTCAGAAATTTTTTCGGTGGTTGTAAGCGCAAACGCGTTGAATCGGTAAGTAGAGGTAAATCAAATGATTTCTAGGTGTTTGAGGATAAAAATAACAAAAAACCCCGTACGTCATACTCCAGCCATTTGTCAGCCATTAAAGTGTTGAAAAAGTGTATATCTGTAGTAGAAACAGGGCTTTCTTTTTCAGAACGTAAACGGGCGTACACCTGTTTCCATATAACGTTTGTTTCGCTCACTGTGTACCTAGGATGATTTTAGATTCGCTTTAAACGGGTTTTTTTGAACTTGTATTATTTTGAGCTTACCAGTAACTACTGACGCGAGCAACGTTGCATATATCTTTAGGGTCTAATAGAGACACGATAGACGCATGTACCTCCTGATTGACGGAATAAGGGATTTTCCGCTTGAAAACACGTCGTACCGTTGGCATACTGTGTATTAGCGCGTTGCATGGTGGTTTTGAAATAATGACACGTTCTTTACGCCAAAACCATGGTCGTCTTGTATTGTTCGGGTCACGTATAATAAACTCAAATATAAAGCTAATGCGGTCGTTTTAGTAAAATAATTAAAATGCTACATACGCCACCACAAGAAATAGCCACCAAAGCAGCAGGTAGTCAGGTTTTATCCATAGAAACATATTAAAGTGGTTTCTGACATATACACTTGTTTTGGGGTGTTAACTGCACTCTTTTGCAGAAGATGCTTGACTTAAAATAAAAAATTTTGTATTTCATTTTTGCGGTCACGATTTACCATCAGCTATTCGATTTGCTAATTTCTTGCTAACAATGTCTAAAGGCACGTTTTAAGTCTTATTATCAGGGGTAGTTTAAACTTAATAAGCTATTTAATAACATGGTGGCTGTGCCACCCGTTTTTCAGCCAGGCGTTTCTCATCTCGTTCTCTGAGTTTGATTTTGATTTTGTTCTTTTTTTCTGATAACATTTAGATGAATCACAAACGGTTGAACTCAGTCTCCAGGGTCCCAACCTTACTTCTTTATTGGATATCCCAAGTGATGTTCAACGGTTTATGTGCACATTAGATTCAGAAATATTCAACAAGTTTCATACCCTATCAAAACTGGCAGCGATGAATACGCACTACAATAAAAATCTTGAAAAAAATGGTATTTGGATGGAGTGGCACGATAGTGGTAAGTTAAAGTCCCAATACACAATGTTAAATGGTAAAAAAACCGGTGAGTATAAGGATTGGTTTGAGAACGGACAGCTTGAGATGCATTGTTGGTATGTTGATGACAAACAACATGGTGAGCAAAAAATGTGGCATGAGAATGCACAACTTGAAATGCAATCTTTCTGGGTTGAAGGCAAACAAAGTGGTGAGTACAAACTGTGGTATGAAAGTGGACAACTTCAAATGCATAATTGGTTGATTGATGGCAAGCTTAATGGTGATTACAAGATGTGGTTTGAGACTGGAGAGCTTAAACTGCAGAAAACTTATGTTGACAACAAAGCAAACGGTGAGTGCAAAGAGTGGTTTAGTAATGGACAACTACAAGTTATGTACAACTGCGTTGATGGTAAGATAAATGGTGAATTCAAAGCGTGGACACCAAATGGAGTACTTAGTAAACAATGCATGTATGTTGATGGTAAGGTAAAAAAGTAAAACCACAAAAGATGAAAACAAAATGCAAAAAATCAATAAAGCATTTATATGATTTCTATTGTTATAGTTCTTGATACTCATTACGCCTTTTTACAACTACATAGTAGAATGCTGCCATTGATATACTACCAGCTATTAATATTGCAACTGCCACAACTACAAAGGTAAATATTACCAACACTTTGTGTTCAGTATCACTAACATTAGCTTCAGTTGGTGTCATTGGCGAATTACTTGGAACAATTACAGGTAAACCGGTTGGTGATTCAGGTGGCAATGAGGGCGTCATGTACGGACTCGGTGGCTTTGTTGGTGATTGTATAGGTGGAGATGTTGTAGGTGACAATGTAGGTTCTTGAGTGGGAGTGCTACTCCAAGTTGGAATGTATGACAGTACATTTGTTATAGTAACGTTCCCCATCTCACCGCTACAATAGAAATCACAAGTGCGATTCAACGCAATATCCACAGTTGCTTCATGACCCCAATAATTACCACTAGCGTCCACATTTTGATTGCCAAGTTGAAGGCGGGTAGAATCCAAGAATGCAGTCTTTCGTATTTCTGTAATTTTCTGTACAACAACTTTTCCCGTTTTAAACTTGTTGTACTCAAAATTCTTTTTTTGTAGGTGAACACTATATCTTGAAGTATACTCGTTATTATACGTAGTATAAGGTGATTCATATATATAAATTACAGCACCTGACATTAAGGTGTTATTGTGTATTGAGCCATTGAGGCTATCTGATCTCTTTTCGAATATAATATTGCCAACAGTATCCACTGAATTATTGTAAAATGAGCCTCCTAAAATACCTATATCTCCATAGTTCTTACCCTCAAACTCACTGTTTATTACATCTTGGAATAAAGGAACAATAAGTATTGAGAATCCGCGGTTATGAGCAAAAGAGCGAAATACTGAGTTATCAGCACCATTTACTATTATATTTGAGAATTGCTCTTCCGCTACCACTTGACTGTCTATATAGATACCACATATATCCACAGGAGCATTCAATGTGATATTTGAAGAAGAGATTTGTACATTACAACCTGTGTACTGAACACCAACATCTACCATTTCGATGTTTGTAAAAGAGCTCGATGAAATGTATACTTTATGCTCCTGCCTCGCTTCTAGTTGAACATCTGTACCAACAATACTATCCATGTGATACACGAGCTCCTGTTGGCCACTCCCTGATGTAGGTAGTAGAGATAGACGCGTATTGTTGAAGTTGACATTTTTCATTATTGTTTCGTTCAGATTTGAAAGAGCAATGTTCTCGAAGCTGACGTGACGCCATACTGGTGGTTTTTCAAAGGAAGACGGAGCCAAATCACTAAACCAAATGGGAAGCTTGCAATTCGTGCCACCATCCTTTTTAATGGTCACAGGGTGTGTATGATTGCCAGCAATCTCCATTCTCGCATTCCGCATAAACGTAATTGTTGTTGCGTTTGTGCCGCTCGTATCGCAGGTATTTGTTTGAATCTTTAATGTGACGCCAGGACGAATAAAAAGAGTCGCATTAAAGAAGACTACATGGGTTTTAATGATATAGGGACTGTTTTCGCTTGTAAGAGTTAAATCCGTTGTGTAGTTGCCATATAAAGTCGTTTCTGCGCGTACGAGGTGTATTGTGGAATACGAGAGCAGAATGCAGCTGAAAAGAAACCAGAGCATTTACTAACGCTCGAGTTGTGCTATACTGTTATGAGGTCCCCGGGAATCGCTGACGCTTTGGTCAAAAAGGATTTGTGGAACATTTTTGGATAGTTCATTAAAAAAAATGTAAAAATGGCATCTGCAGATAACGTACACTAAAGAATGTACCTCTCGTATGCAAAAGTGTAAAGTGTCAAATGTGTTGGAGGTGTCACACGAAAAATCAAGTGGTACTGCAAAAACTAAGGTAATAAGCCTACGCACTATCTTTATACCACAGACGCCGAATTAAGTCTTGTCTTGGCCTCAGTTGCCTGCGAGCAACATTTTGTTGTTGTGTTATGTTTTTACCTTGTCTGCTAGGAACGTGTAACATAAATAACGATGAGAACGTGAAGGAAGTTTGCATTGAACAATCTTTGGCAATGAAACCTTAAGCGTACAATTCAATTAATGACGTTTAAGGCATGCAGTGGTACGAAGTAATACTATGGGCGCAACGCCCGTTATTTATACGCTTCTTGTATTGATAGCAATCTCTGTATCGCATGGAGCATTCATCAGCAACGCTACCCGAGTTTATACCCATGGGACAACCATAAAGTAATAAATACGTTTAATGTATCTAAATACATACGTAGTGGTGTCTTAGCAACAAACGAAGGCAGATTATTTGTAACAGCAAAGAGCAATAATGTAAACGGCCTAGATGTTCTACTAGAACTTGAAAACTCGTTTTTAGAGTACGTCACAACAATTGTATGAGTCTAACACCCAAAAGACAAGGCTCCAACATTACTGATTCAAGCAATGTAACAGTAATTGATCTAACGGCTTCACATCCTTCTGGAGGACTTAATGGCGCAGGTACACGTGTTTGAACAGGAAAGTATGAACTTGTTGTTAAATGAAACTCAACAGCCGGAATGTCGTTGTATAATGGAGTGCTGTATGTCGCAGAAAGAGATGGAGATAGAATATCCTCTTACAGCTTGACTACAGGTTAGTTTTTCTAAATTTTTTTCATATTTAGAACTGTTTCGTCAACAAGTCATCGTTGAGCTTCTATTTTACAACGTTTGCCAGGTATTTGGGAAATAGCAATAGGAAAAACATATGATGGCAATGGAGTCATCATTTATGATGTTTCTGGACCTGTAAGTGTTCACGTGGATGAGAAAGGTACCGGCCTGTTCATTGAAGAAAAAGTGTGATTTAATTTTTAACAAAACCAATTGAAGGTATCACTGTGGCTGAGGCTTTTGGTTGTGTTGTTGCGAACATAAACAAACTTAATATATCTAAAGTTTTGGGTGGTACAAAGAATCAATGCACACCACCAAGCTTGCCCATAACTACTAGTTTAATACAACGTCCTTCTTCTGTAGCTGTATCACCGGAAGGTTACTTCGCTGTAAGTATTCAGTACAACCACAATGTAGAAGACACTGATTTTTTGCTTTATTAGTGGATCGACACACCCGGACAAAGAATAACATACAGCCTACAGACATTAGAAGGTGCGTTAGTTTTTTGCAAGCAGTTTTTTCTTTCCGGTTTTTTTTAAAACAGATTAGTGGCATCTTCTTCATACAAGCACTATGGTACAGGTATTGCTGAATCGGAAGATTCTTCACTTCCTTCTCTAAATGGTCCACGTGTTATTGTACATTTACACGAAAGACAATTCGCGTTTTGTGAGTATAGTGGACGCAGGATTCGTATAGTTAGTACAACAACAACAGATGAAGGTTATTGGGTTTTTTTTTCTCAACAAATTGACAACACCTCTTTGAACTCACCTTACCGCTTAGTATATCGACATAATGCACCTATAATATCCCTTTCAACATTCAAGGATCACATTATATTCGTTGACTCTAAGAATGCGTTATACATGCTTCAACGTGAGTACTTTTTTTGAAACAAAAGAGAGTTCAGCTTATTGCCGATTAACACTTGGTTTAGGAATCTGTACTGGAGACTGTGGTAATGGTAACTGCTCTTTTATTAGTGAATCTGAGTGTCGTTGTAATGATGGATGGACTGGATCACAATGCACAGAGCTACCTACACCGACACTAAGCCCTACAACTCTAGCACCATCAGAACCGCTAGTAGATAACGGAAAAGTTACCTACTACGGTGGAAGGATGATACATTCTAGTTGTACTCCCTTAAACACTGGTACTTGCTCTCTTGAGTACGAGGCTTCGGCAGGCCAAAGCTGTACATCTTCGTAAGCAACTCAAGTTTTCCTTCGGGACAAGAAAAAAAACATAGTCAATACATCGACTTGGTATGCTTTTTTTTAACTCTATATTACAGGTCCGGTCAAACTGATTACATTACGTTCTCACATACGAAAAAATCGTCAACAAATGCTGTACAAATAACAGGTACGCCTCTGACTCTTAGCAAAAAAAAGACAAGAAAGTGAAGTTAAAAAAAAATACAAAAACGATTCTGTGTATTAATGCTTTGTAGTATACAGATCTAATGGTTGGGGGATTTATTCCGCCAGTTTTCATGTCAGGCAGATATCTTTCAATAACCATTGCACGTGTACAGGGTACTATGAAAATCTATACCCAAAAAAATCCACAAATTACAATTAGGTTCAATAGTTTTTTGTCTAACTGTTGCTTGTTGTAGAGTCTCGATATCCAATTCAATAAGTGGCAGAACAGCGTTAGTACCTATATTTTATAATGGGGTAACAACTGATGACTACACATTGATCGTACCAAGAAGATCACGTGGGCAAGGTCAGTTTTTGCATGAAACATTCAATGATTTTTTTGACATAAACTTTTAGGCAACGTTTTCTTTAAGGTAGAGGAAATCACTCCAATATTCAACGTTTTCCCAAGCTCCGTCACTCCAGTGTACTACATATACCATTACATATATTTATATCACTTTTTTTAACATAGATTTTACCACATAGGTTTTATGAACGTTGTAATGATTGTCAAAGTGCTTATCCAAACAGCAATAATAATTTCGGGTATTACTTCCACTCTTGGGAACCTTCCAAGTCAATACAATATGAGTTCTCAATACATACACAAGATGGAGACGGTAAAAGCAAGTACGTCAAACATACCAGATAAGCTTTTCCAAAAAATAAATCAGTACCAACTAGCTTCTTTTTTTTTTTTTTTTTGATTGCCCGGCAAACCAACATTGAGATATCCTTCTATTTTCTCTATTTGGAATAATACGAACATACCTCTTATCCTATTTTAGACCACTTCGTGGTTCCTATAAGTTCGTCAGGGGCTCTCATGATGCAGATTGCTTCAAGCAAACTTGTGCGTAACACAAAGAAGAAGTATTCCGCAAATCTAATAAACATTAAATAGTCACAGCTAGTGAGTGTCAAGAGCCTACTCGCTTTACGAGAGGGGATTTTGTTGGTGGTGTACCATCAATAACAAGTTTTATTGCAAATGTTGGGGAAGTGTATACAACGTATATTCACTTGGACCCTACCTTTTGGTCTGAAAGAAATAGTAAGTTTTTTGTGTTTTGTTTTTCTTTCAACTAAAAAAAGTTACTTGTATTTTATTTTTGTTCGTCTACAGTTTTGTCAAAACAACTAACTTTTTATTAGTTCGTATATTCGTTATAATAAAACCAATTGAAGAGACATGTAAAGAAGTCACGGTGGTACGACCTTATTATCCAGTTATAAAAGCTGAAAGAAATACTGGTCTTACTTTTTTCCTCTTTTTTTCTTCTTTTCTTCTTCAACTTATCTTACTCTTCTTTTATAGACAAATGATATTTGGGAGAACCCAACTGATTCATATACAAATGAATTCCTTTGCAGAGTTCGCAATAGCAAAATAAACTACTTTGATAGCGACCTATTCATGACAAGTCATGAATTCTCAAACAAAGATGTTTGGCCGTTTTTGTTCATTGCTTCTTCTGGATGTACAGGTGTTCAAACAAGTTCTCTAACTAGTATTGGTATCACCCTATATGAGTAAGTTAATTAGACAAATGTTTATACTGGTTATTTTAACATTGGGTAATAGTGAAGACAACACAAACGGCGACGATATTTGTGTCAATTATTTCGTTGCTTCTCAATCTCCTTTTGCTGTCTTTCTTAAACCTGATTACCAATACACTGCGTTGATCGCTTCGACATCAGACAGGCGTACAGGAGCGTACAGATACGAACGTGTAAGTTGATTTTCAAAAAAAATATAAAAGCTGACTTTGAAACACGTGAAAATGGTGTACAATGTTGAGCTTAATTTGATATGAAACACTCACCAATTTTTTTTTGTTTTAGATAGCTGCTGACAAGATGATTGGATGCATACCGCGTAAAGTGGGAGAAATAGATGATGATGATGACAGTAGTAAATCCACAGGAACTAGTAAAGTTGTTTGGATAGGTACGGCATCATCACCTCATTTCTTTTTTTTTTTTTTTTTTTTTTTTTGTTTCTATCATTATCTTATTTTTTGTAAAATCTAGTACTGGGTGTTTTAGTAGGATTCTTCGTTTTGGGTGGTATTATATCAGGGTTCATAACATAACAAATGAGCATATTTTGTATAAAAAGTCGAAAATGTAGTCGAAAATCAAAAAGAAAAATTAAGTTCATAGAGTTCGTTGCCCAATCTTATTTGTCAGCAATGTACAAGCCTTGTGTAAAACAAGATCAACTGACTTTCCATACAGTTATACTATACTGTACAATAATATAATTCTAGCATGTTACGAAGTGTCTGCCTGGGTTGACTTATCAGAGCATGAGTTTAAGTCACTATTGCTCCTTTATTTAGAGCTCAACTACTTTTGGACTGCACCATGCAAGCCACCTTCTTTTACATTGTAATTGCATTAATAGGTACTGACAACGCAGTGAAAGCGTTTTAGACTATATTTGTTCAATAGTATTTATTCTTTGCCATAGGCATCGCTATCGCCTATTCGGCACCAGAAAAGGATTCTTATAACCTATTAATGGACAACAAAGCAGATAGCGCTCCAATATTCCTTGACTACGCTAAAAACAATAAAGAAATGCATTTAAGACCATATACAACCAAGGACCATGATTTTGTTCGAAAACTATTCTATTCAACAAGAAACGAGTTTGACACCTTACCAGAGATTGCAAGAAACCAAATTCTAGAAGTACAATACAAGTCACAAAACACTCAACATGATAATATGAAAAACGTAAAAAAATGGATTGTCACTATTAATCAAGCGCCAATTGGAAGACTTTTTGTTTCATCACGTGATGAATCTTTGCATATTGTTGATATAAGTCTACTACCTGACTTTAGAGGTCAAGGTCTTGGTTCAAAGATTATGGGGTTTGTTCAATATCACTTGAAGGGAAGGAATGCGATAACATTATCTGTTGCAAAAAGTAACACTTATGCAATTCGTTTTTATGAGCGTCTTGGGTTTGAGTTTGTAAATCTTCCGGAAGAAAAGATTAATTTCAATTCGCTGTACTATAAAATGGTATGGCAAGCGCCAGCGGAAATAAAAAATGAACTGTAGAAGCCAATTATTGTAGACTCTTCCAAAACTGACAGCCACAAGCGCCAGTTAAAACCACATAGATTTGAGCTTTCAGTACCTAAGACTCACTGTGTACTTTCTTGTTTGCGTTGAATGGCGTCAGCGTGCTGCAGACTCTTATCAAAGTAGGGTATTGGAATAAAGGTTTTTTTTATTATTTTTTTCAGAAACTGTGACTTTTGCAACGAACTTCATGAAAAAAACAGTTTTGGGGTTTTGTTAATACACTCGGGATTCCGCCGAAACCTGTGGGGTTGTTTTCCTTACACCAATCCCTCATGATTGATTCAGTTTTGGTTTGTTTTTTTTAACCCTCATCTCGATCTGTTTCATCTTTTTTTTTTTGTGTTTTGTTACAATGTATGGATAGCACTGCTCTGGTTTTAAAGCGCATTAGCTTCTTCAACCCAAAATCGTGCTCTGTTATCGTCACTACATGTAATACAATAAGGGTCTACAGGAGACGCACAAATCCATCTAAATAACGAATGTTAACAAACACAAAACCTTCAACATGCTCTTTTTTGGTAAAAATGAATATAAAATAAAAAATAAAAATCCCGATTAGGATTAGGCTACAGTCCTAGGAATACAGGACATTATGCCAAATTAAATACCTGACAAGTTGTGTATGTCCTTGAAGACGTTGTACATGTTCACTTGTTCGCGTATTCCAAGCAACAGCACAATTAGACATCTCATCAGCAGCCAAAATAAAATCTTCGTTCCAATTGAAACAAACCTTTTTAAATAAATGTTACAACGTTTTAACAAAACACAAAAAGCAAAAAAACATGCCTGTAGCCTATTATGTAACGGTTGACCATACTGACCGAATAAAATTTTGGATAGCTGTTTACCTAAACACAAAACATTCAATACTTCGAAACTACAAAAAAAAAAGATTATATTTAAACGTTTCGTTTAAATTGCCAAACTTCTATAAGGTTGTCACATACGCGTAGCTACATCCCATAACCTTGCACTACCATCTCTACCACCTGTCAAGAGATACCTACGATTTCTAGAGAATTGAACTGAAGACACCTAAACAAAACATCAGAAGAAGAAAAAAACCACAAGTAAACAATAGAAAACAAACACAAGAATACAACAAAGAGCGAAAAATAGTGAAATTCCAAAACGCTAAAAATACAAGTTTGTACCTCCAAATTTTCATGTGCCTTTGCTATCGTATCAATACACTTATTGGTAACACCATCCCATAGTTTAACTAGTTAAATAGCGTTTGTTAATAAATATAGCGCTAATTCAAACGAGAGAAGAGAAGAAAGAGAAAACTTAAAGAAAATTTTCTCCTAAAAAAAACCCGATTTTCGTATGACTTGAGTATAAGAATGTAAGAAAAGAATTTCACTAAATTTGGTATCAAGGAAGAACACTCGTTTTCTTTGACTCCCTTTGGTGTCTTGAACGTACTTGAACCATCCTTAGATGCGCTAGCATACATTTTACCATCAGAGGAATACCTGGCCTAGAAGAAAACTTGAGAAATACCGCTTACAACACAACAAGCGTAATCGAAACTAATAGCTTAAAAACACGTGTATCTTCCGAAAATTGTTCTTGTCGTAATAATTACAAAGGAAAAAAAAAAAATTATCTCCATACCTGGTTTATAGGACCCATGTGGTTATCCTTTGGATCACCTGTAACATATGCACGCTTTAAAATCAAAGTTAACACTTTAAGAAGAGAGAAAAAAAAAACTTGCAAGATTAGAACAAGTCTTAACCCTGGACGGAATTTCAAAAAACCCGCCTCTATCAATAGATAGATAGTAGTACCTCCTTGTTTATGTCATATATGCGTAGCATAGGGTGTTGTGTTCCCGCCAAGATGAACTCTCCGGAAGGATGTACTTGAACTGAACGGATGTTATGAGTATCCTAAAGAAAATCCGTTACAACACTATCTAACTCCTTGCAGTTATTTTAAATAGAAAAATATTGGAGATGAGACAAAGAGGAGCTAAAAAAAGTGACAAAAAAAAATTTGTGTCTATTTTCAACGTATGATAAAAATTAACTGTAAAGGGCATACCGTTAGTTTTTTAGTTGGTAATAAAGGCGTAAAATGCTTTGTTTGGAACAATTTAGCGCCTTTTTTTTTTTGTCACAAATAGGTGACAAAAATACATTTCAACTTTTTTGGTATTTAGGGGTAAACGTTTGGTAGTAGTTTTTTTTTGTCACACAAAATGACATAAGTTCGGATTTGTTTGTTTGTGAATGTGAATGCAAAGTAAATTAATTATTACCTGTAAGAATTTAAAACTTCGTTTAACAGTTGTGCTGTAATCATAAAATTTGATGGTAGTATCCGTTGAGCAAGACACTAGAACCGGAAGTGTAGGATGAAAATCGACGTCATTGATACGCTAAATAAAGCAGTGAGTATCAGATACCCTAAAAATGCAATACAAAGTATTTTCTTGGCCACAAAACAAAAAAAATCGTTTCGGAATCGAAAAAAAAAAACTCCAAACAAAAAAATACGTGTAATCGCTCGCCACCAGTTCGTTTCTTGCAAACCGGTTTTATTCGAAAACATGCATCATGTGTTCTCGCTAGCGAGAAATAACGTTTTCGTTAAAATTAGATCAAACGATCTGACGTGGCGGTTTTTTTGTGTAAAAATGTCGTAAACTTACATCAACGTGATCATAAAACGTGCGTATCACAGGTTTAGCCTGTGTATTATCATCTGCTTCTCGTACACGAGAAAAAGCGAGCATTTTTGATACGTCAAGTAATTTAATCGATGTATCTAATGATCCAGTCGCTACCATTTTACCTTGTGAAACGCGTAAGCCGAAAATTGACCTTCCGACAAATGAAAAAAGTTTTCGTTTCTTTTTCGATAAAAAACGCACCGTCAGGACTAAATTTTGCTGTACGACAAGGCTGTTGGTGTGAGGTTACGAATCGCGTGTTGTATTCTGGGTATGGAGGTATTCTAGGGCCAGCTGGGATTTTTAAACGTTAGGTCATTTCATTGATGAATTAATCAAATTTAAGGGTATAAACAGTCATTTTGTGGCGTAGGATGAGTTGGAAAGTGACATTTTGCAATAAATGACTTTTGTTGTTGGTTGGTGATATTACTTTGTTGTTCGCGTTCAAAATCAAGGCCCATAGTTATGCGTGAGCCAATTGGTCCTGTTCCAAGGGATTCTTCTTTTCCACCAGCTTATTATTTGTAATTAACGACGCGTGTTACATGTAACATGGGCTGGTACCTGTTGTGAATAATCCTTTCTCTTTCTCTGTATTTAATGCTAGTTTTACAAGTGAATCCAATCTATCTCTACAGAGCGCATTTAGCAAAGTAATATACACGTTATAACGTTACCTCTCGAAATTATTTGGGTTTGGCGTCATAGTTGCTTCTGACACTGCCGCAGCAACGCTAGCGAACCCATCATCGGTCAGTTGGCTATCTAACTTTAACAGCTTGCTCATAGACGGTTTAAAAAGCAAAACGCGCGTACCTCAGTATCAACTGATACAATAAACGCTTGTCTCCCATGCCAAACCAATGAATAACCAACAAAGAAGAAAAAAGTTCAAACCAAAGTCGAACCAAAACATACTGGTTTTTTTTATCGCGTCAACTCTTTCAAACCAAAAAAAGAACGCATCCAAATCATTATCCTAGCGTATGTGTTTAAAATAGTAACGTAGTTACGACTATAAGCTAAAATAGACTGGAGTATCGAAAAAATACTGCGTGACGACATCAAGTAGCAAATTCGGAACTTAGATTCGCGATCTATATTCGGCGCTCCGTGGAGATACTGTGTTGTTAAACAAAGAACAAGATGAAAACATCTTTAACTTCTCAAGATCGCGCTGGTTTAGGTGGTTTGGGGGTTACAGTTCTCGGTTTTTTTTTTTACCGCGGTATTAACGTCTAAATTTGGATTCTCATAAAACAAAACTCAAGTCGAGAAATAGTTCTTCCAATAGGTATTTTTATGTAGATTTTTGTTTTATACAGGTTATTTACAAGTGTTTTGGTTTATGTACACAAACTTCCAAAAATTTTTAAGGGGAAGTCGGTTTTGTTGAATTTCGAGACGTTAGGTGCTCGGTTTTTAGATCATCTTCTTAGCACGCTTTGGTCGTATTGCTCTTGGTTTTCTGATGGCCCCTGGTAAACTTCCAGGCGCGCAAGGTACACGAAAATTGTTGCTAGCGCTTACGCGCTTAGATGCTCGCAGTTTTGGTTCCATATCTCGTAGCTGGCGTCTGTAGGTTCTTTTGTTTGATAAGTAGTCGCAAACCGCAGCTTTTACTTGTGAGTAGTCAGGCGTCTCCTCGGTTGTGAAGTGGACTACGAAACAATTCCCAGCATCAATGATAAATGGTTTGGCGCCTTGGGCTAGTTGCGCAGTAGCGAATTTATTTTGAAGGTATGTAGCGGCAGGGTTAACATGTTTATATTCTTGCATTTTTGCCGTTTTTTTTTTGTAGAGTTGTACGCTTCGTTAAGATTTGAGATAATGGTAGAAATTCCACAATTTTTAGATTCGTTTTTTAAACCAAAAAAGAGCATGTAATCTATTTCTGTCATTTTAGTGAACACGGTAAAGAAAACGATATTTATTTGTACCAGACGCCACCACAATCCTTTAGAGTAACATTAACGATAGTTCCTAAAACGGAAAGTGTTGTTCGTTCTAAAGTGATTTAGATTCAATCTCTTGTCCGCTGTTTCGGAGTATAATATCAATTCTATCCGAGTTATTTCCCAAACTCTAAGATTAACCCGAACCCGTAAACTCGTAAAATAAAAAAAACTTTGTTTTCGTTCTTATAAACCGCCTAAAAAACCTCTCCGCGGTATTTTTGTTTGTTATTCTTTTTGCGCAGTATTTTGACTATTTTTTCACACGTGATGGAAAGAGTCAAAAAGTTAGTCTTATCAATTTGGAATCAAGTACTTTTCATTCTCTTTTTACAATATTGAATATATTTAAAACCCCGAAAAACAAATCGTTTTTTCTCATCTTTGCGAATCCGTTAAGAAGTCATAGATAGAAGTAGATGGAATGTATTATCATAAATTTTAAACTCATCATAAATACCATCTCTAATAAATATTCTCCCTGTTTTAACTTCTAAACACCACTCTACGCAGTAATAAGTAAACTAACTAGATACTTTGACGTTTCGGAACAAAATAAAAACCATTGCAAAAAAAAAAAAATCAAAAAAACCCAAATGGCCGGAGAAACAACAAACAACGCTAAACGCGACGTCCAAAAAAGACAGTTTTCAAAAGGAAGTTAAAAGTACACTGAAAGTAATATAACCAATAATTATGACACTTTTAAAAGTTTTTGTATTTTGTCGGGTTGCTAATATTTTTAGGCCAATTTCTAATTCCGCTTCTACTTATTTTATGACTACGCGTACCTTTAGATCCTTTAGTATACGCTATTACTATTTTTTCAAGCGTACTAGCATCGTTTTTGTTTAGTACATTAGATGATACTTCACCAATTCCCAACAAAAACAAGTTTCCTAGCGTAAATGATTAATACTACAGCATAAAATGTACATTAGCGTCACAAGTTTTTTTTGTATACTAATAAGGTCAAGTGCTATTCTTGTCCTTTTCGTCATCTTACCGTTAGATCTATTCCTTGATGACCACGTAGAACTTTTTTGATGTCGCGTTGTACAATGACCATCGTTATTCTTTCTTAAATTACTAAACTTACAATTTGCGATACGAACCATTAGTAAACTCCTGTATTCCTCGGGTAATCTTTTATCTAATCGGGCTTCTAGTGCCTCAATAGATTGTACTGCAAAACAACTTATCAGAAAAAAGACGCTAGAACAACGTACATTGTGCTGGGGGTGCCCAATTTCGCTTGTGCATGAACGTGTAGCATCTATTTAGCACCGTTAAGCATTTTAAACGGCAGTTGCGTCTGTAACAGTAGATAAATCGTAAAGACTGGTTTGGCGGTGCCTATGGTGGTTAAGAACCTTGAATAGAATTGCGCTACAACGTACTGTAGTCTTGCCAGCTTTTATCCGCTCTAGCTCTTTTTGACTGAATCCTTTAGCCCACAGGGCGGGAATATCCGTTGCAGAGCGAATGCGCTTATTGGTACCTCCCAACATGCATATAGAAGGAAATTCAAGATATTCAGAAGCAATATACTTAATAAGTTCTGTAGGCAATGCCCTTATACCAGATAACGCCAAAGTAGGTTGTAATGCTCCATTTAGATTAACAACTGATGTATTGCCCTTAGCGGTTCTAACTACAACTTTCATGAACCCCTTACTGTACTGTGGGTGGCTATAATCGTATAATTGATGACTCACGAGTGTGGTAGTTACATTCAATGAAATTGATAGTATCAGCCACTGAGCTGCTAGAGAACACTTGTGGCACATACATACACTATATATTTGCAATTCAAGTCATTTATGGTACTGGGAGCGTTTGTATGTAGACTGTACCGTACAAATCTCTGACATTTGTGAATGTCAAAATGTTTCATATGTATGACCTAAAGACTTTGAACAAACGAGTTTACCAGTAGAGAGAGTACGTTTTGCCAATGGGAAACTCATCTTGCTAGACAATTGTGTTTGTTACGTGTCTCCTCCACAAAATTATTGCTACACGTGTTCAATATTTCGCAAAAAATTCTCAAATACAAAAGTCGTAAAACTCATTTATTTTTTATTTATAGTATCAAAGTCACCACAGCCATGAAACACTCTTTGTGGCCTTCCATTACAAAACTAGCAAATGTATGTAGAGCGCTAGAACAAGCACCGAGTGAGTAACGTCTATTGTAGTGTTTTTGCTGAAAATTTGCACTAGAACCATTAGAGTATCCGTATGATCAAATAGGTGATGGTAATATACTATACAAGGCGAAAATAAAGCTTCATGGCGCTAACGTCGGTGTATCGTTAAAAAATGGCCAAATACGGTACCAGAGTCGTAAAGCATTGCTCGGAGGTAAAGGACAAGGAACCGGGTTTGGCTTTTCGAATTGGGGAAAGACTAATAAATCTTACTTCATATCGCTTGAAACTGGCTTGCGTAGCCTTTTTGGTACTCCTTGTTGCGTAATCTTGTTATTAAAATACCATTCAAGGTTCCTCAAACTCTACAGAAGAAATGGTGACAATCTTTGGTGAATGGTGTGGTCCAGGAGTACAAAAACATGTAGCACTAGCTGACCTAAAAGACAAAATCCTTGTTGTCTTCGCTATTAAACTTGGCAAAAACATAGTGTCTGATCCAGATAAGATAATGAGTGTCATGGTATCGTCATCAAAACCTAAAGAACTTCATGTGATGCCATGGTAATCCACAACCAAACAATACTTAAAAACTTTCTAAATTGTTTTTTTGATTAGGTTCAAGCACTTCAAGTTTGATAGCTACACAACCTTGAGGATTAACTTTAATGACAAGAATCAACTAGAAAGACAGAGCAAGGTTATGGAGACTATTGTCGCTGAGATTGATAGAGAAGACCCTTTTGTTCGCGATAAATTTGGCGTGAAAGGAAATGGTGAAGTAAGGCTCTTTTGAGCATGCATGTGATTTTTAATATTCTTCTCATAAAGGGTCTTGTATGGTTTCCTGTAAGTCTAGAACAGGACAAAATGGTAGATGAAGAAGTGTTTGAGGCGCTGTCATTCAAGACAAAAGGAGAAAGTCATCAGATGGTAAATACTAAAGTAACTGGATCGACATCATCCCTTGGCATAGTTACACCCACGAGTCCTCAAATGTTCGTCGATATGTTTCTCACAAAACCCAGACTTGCGTACGCTGCAGCTTGAACTAGCTTTAAAGTGATGCTAACATATATTTTGCTATAGACAAGGGTTGTCAGAAACGTGTGAAGGTGATGTGAAGAAGAGTAGTGAAAGTATATTTGTTCAATGGATTGTTGATGACATTAAAAAAGAAAGTAAGCAAGAATTACAAGCGAGCAAATTGTCTTGGTCGGAAATAGAAGTACGTTGTATTATATTAACGCAATACATTCTTATTTATTCGATAACTTACATTTGTGTTTCTAGGTAATAATTCGAAAAGAAGCAGCACGTTGGCTAACATTAGAAGGCACGTGTGTCTTTACATGAAAAAAAAGTGTTAAAAATTGTCCTCTTTGTTGCACTAGTGTCAATAAATGTATTGTTATATCTTATCCGTGCTACTGTTTTTATTACATTCTAATGTTCATTCAAGTTAAAACTGGTGGAGTCGAAAAAGTGTTTAAAGATAAATCCTTTTGCTTTTCTGATAAAATCTCATTTTCTGAAAAATCAGCTTTAAGCAAACAAGTAAAAGCGAATGGTACGTTGAGCAGTGATTATGAGATTACTTTGTAAACAAAAATTAACATATAATCATGATTAGGAGGGACAGTATCTTATATGCTTAATAACCGCGTATCTTTCCTTGTGGCAACTGAACAAGAAATTAGCTTGAACTCATCGTCAAAGCTTCGTCGTGTTGCCTCATGGTCCGAAAATGATAGGCCACGTGTCGTTACACCTGATTTTATATCTATGAGCATCAAAGAAGGTAGAGAAGTCGATACAAACTCGAAAACAGCTCCAAAAAAAGAAAGTAGTTCAGGGAAATCAGCAAGTTCTTTTATGTCTTTTGACGAGGCGACAAAGATAGATGTTGATTCAACAAAGATTCCTAATGTTATAGTATATACTCATGGTGCTAAAAACGAACCGGAATTTGGCACAGATTTTACAATAGAGAAGAATATTGTGCTTCATGCCATGGACTTTGTTCAAAACAATAACAAATTCTATGTTCTTGAGATGCATAAATCTTCGAATGCAAACGCTTCTACCTATCCTTACAGGTAATATATCCACCCTTAATGATGTTTATATTCATGTTAATAATCTCATTTCTAGGCTATTCACGCATCATGGACGTACAGATGCTTTGGAGTCCACCAAGAAAAAAATAGGACAAAAACAATGTCGATATCTAAAGAGTTTAGAAGAAGCTACCATTCTTTATTATCATATCATCCGTGAAAAAATATCATCAGAGAAAGGGTATCATAGAGTATCACTATTATCTGTATCAAATAAGCTTGGCTCAGGTAATAACTTGTTCCTGTGGTGTATTCTATTGTTACTAACCTATCTATAATTAGGACACGTCAGAAAGGAAACAAAAAATGTTGAAAGTGGCCGAACGAAATCACAGAAAGCCATTGATGAAAAAGTGACACGATTGATGAGGTACGTGTTGGATTAGATGTAATCTTTAACAATTTTGGTTTTGTTTGTTCACGTGTTGTTCTTCGTTGTGGTTGACGCACCGCCATGTTTTGCTTTGTTTTTGGATTTTCGTTGTTTTAATATATTCTCTAGGACACTGTTTTCAAGTGCTAGTGAAGAGATTAAAAAAGTATTACTTGCCAAGGTAACTCAAGATGGGTTAGAAACTCCATTGGGTATTCTTTCAATGGAACAAATTGAAGCTGGAGAGAAAGCTCTTGGTGCTCTATTTAGGTATCACCACAACAAACCATTTAAAAGTAGTAATGCAGCCGTAGTTTGTTTAAAGGAGGTGGTGACAACGAGCGTAAAGCGCTGCAATTGAGGTAAATTAGTATTGGTTTTAAGGTTTGTGAGCTAACCCAAATGTTTTTTAGTTCTGTTTTTTACTCTTTGATTCCTCATCGCCTTGGGAAGAACAAGGAGCAAGTAGCGAAGAATGTTATTGATAATTTAAAAGCACTTGAAGATAAACAAACATTACTTCAACTGATGAAGGATATAATAACAGTACAACAGAATAGAGGTCAAGAATTGGATACAAACAAAACAAAAGAGCAACGTGATTATGAGTCTCTTAATTGTGACATCACTGCCATCCCTAAAGATTCTCAAAGGTATAAGGATATAAAAACAAAATGGGAGAATTCCAAGGCACAAGATAGCAAAGATAACACATATAGACTACAGGTACATTGAAGAAGATAACTCGCAAAAAGTTCCTAAAATACCTTTTTAGATTACAAACATATTTTCTGTTTCTCGTCAAGAATCCTACATTAAGGACTTGGGTAATGTACAATGTCTTGTTCATGGCTCTAAAACATCCAATTACGTTGGGTATGTTAAGTCATAGTACTTCTAGTTCAAGGTAAGACGAGATTGTTCTAATGAATTTAGGTTGTTGTCAAGAGGTATTTTCTTGCCAAAAATCGTTGTTTCACGAGGAATAGCAAAGCGAACGGATTTCGGGTTTTTAGGTGCTGGTATATACTTTTCAGATAATATATACGCTAGTATAAAATACACTGGACTTGAAAGTGCATCAAATAGCAATAATTCCTCTCAAAGCACGTGATAAGATTAAAACGAATATCAAGATACTAATTTTTTCCATTTTTAGAACGAAACAGAGGTAAGAAGAAACAACAGCGACCAAGGCGTCTTTCATCTTTTGTACTACTTGCTGATGTTGCCTTGGGAAGATCATATACAACTAAACAAATCAAGAAAGACTTGCAAAGGTATTACATTGCCATGATTGTTTTTGTTTTGGGCACTTTTTTGCTCATCAGTTTTTTCTTTAGGCCACCTGGTTCAAATGATAGTGTTATTGGAGATGTTGGCAAAGATTTTAGTAACAAGGAATACGTTGTCTATGATGCGAATCAAGTACAGATCAAATACTTGATAGAATTTAGTGCTACTAAGAGCTGATAACTGATAAAGAACACAACTTTTAACTATGCCCTTCACACATGTCAAATGTTTGTGCTAGTACAACAATTTTTTGTGGATGAATTTGCTTCATCATAAGCGTCAGTAGCCTTCAGCTGCGCTCTCAATAAATACTGAACGTGAGTTCAGTTTTTGGAAATTACTGTTAACGGAGCAAGCTAAAGTGGCATTCGACGTGTCAGGTGCTATATTGTCGTTTCTGACTCGAACCAAGTGTAAAGAAGCTTGTCTAAGGGGAATGTAATGCGCCGGTATTAATTTTATTTTAAAGAGCCTTTTTTGCGTATTTCGCTTTGTGTGGTGGCGTACAAGCTGTTTGGTTAGATTTCTTCTATTGTAGCGGCAGTTCCGTATGTCATGACCTCTGCTGCTGTTTGCGCAATGTTGTTCGTCTGAAAACGCATGCCAATGACTGCATTGGCGCCTTTTGATTCAGCATTTTCCTCCAAGCGTGTCATTGCTGTTTCTCGCGCTTCAGCAAGAAGTGTAGTGTAACTATGCAGCTCTCCGCCAATCAGGGTTTTGAGCATGTTAAAAATGTCGTGGCCAACATGTCGCGTGCATACAACGGCTCCAGTGACAATACCATGCGTCTTTACAACTTTATAGCCAGGTGGGGCTTCAATCGTGGAAAGTAGCTTTACAGTACTCACATGTCTCTTCACCTCGTTGCAGTAGCTCTTTTGAGCAATATTTGGGCGAACAGCGCGTGTATTTAGCGCTTTTGAGCGTACTGAGATGCGAGCAAGCATGATGAACAAAAAAAAACTTCGTGAAAACAGTTGACCGTTATTGCTTCCACTGGTCTTTCTGTGTGCGTAAACTAATCGCAACACACGCGCACGTGTTCTGCGAAAGGGGTTTGATGCCTTGGAAAGGCTTCAATGTGTTTATAGAGTAGATTTGGTTTATTGGATGTGGTGCTTGTACAATGACGCTTACATGACTTTAACTTTGAGTGAACCAAGCTTGATGAGCCAGTCAACGTACTCTACAATGAAGGTTATGTATTGCAAAGAACGAAATTAATAATTAGTACCATTGAAGGAGACACTGCCTGAGTTATCAGTATCCAAATCTTTCAAGCAAGATTCAAAGTCGAGGGTAGTCAGTTTATTTTCAACAAGGCTCTATAGAGAGGGGTCAAACCACGTTAACAGAATATTTAAACTATTGGTAAACAGTTAACGTTTTAACTTACCTTATGGGTGTTTTTGAATTCGTCTCTTTCTAGGACACCGGTTCCTTTTATCACGTGTTAAAAACAAAACAAAAAAAAAAGATATCGCGTTATACGATAACGTACCATCTTTATCGAAGAATTTGAAGTAGTTACTGGCAGTATTAAGCGTTTCAAGCTCTTGCTCGTCCAATTGAAGTTTACCGAACCTATCATCAGAGCTCCACCATTTTTTGAACTCTAGGAAGGCACGTGTTAGAAGGAAACGGCACCTAATGTACAGAAAATCTCAACGTACCACCGTATTCAACGGAGCCACTTCCGTCGCTAGTAGGTGGTTAGAAATAACCTCACGGTGCCAACGGAACCATTTCTTGTGGTTTTAGAAAATAAAACAATCTGGCAGCCAAGGTGGCAGTCCGTCGGTATCAACTGGTTACGTACGCATCTAGCTTCTTGATGGCCAAAGCAAGCTCTTCCTTGGACAACTTATAACCGAGTTCGTAGCACATGGAGTTAAACTCAGAGCAAGCAATGGAGCCACCGCCGTCCTACAATATGGAGTTGGTTGGAGAGTAAGAAAAATACAAAGAGATCGATAACATACCTTGTCGTATTTGTTAAAAATACGCTTACTGAGTGGAGGAGGTTTTCCTTGACCGTACATAACTGTTGATTCGTTAACGCTAAAAAGATTTAAAAACCTTAAACTGTTTTTGGTCTGACTTAATCCTATCTTCTAAAAATGTTGCTGTGTATCTCCAGCGTCGTGTTTTACTGCTGGGTACTAAGTCACGACTAGGGCAGTACAAAAACCGCCAAAGTTCGCTAGAAAAAGGTGTGCACGACTTTTTTCGACAACAGCTGACATAACCAACACGTGCATACAGAGTCATTACTTTTTATTGCACTTGCGTCATAGTAACATTTGCAACGATTCGGGACAGTTACCCCGTGCTCCGAATTTACGCCTGCTCGTCTACAAATACGCTGCGCATGTATCCTACAGGTCAAACAAGATATGGAATAACTAGCGTATTTGTTGTAAAATAGTGCGTTTGGAATGGGTGAGAGTGCACACTTAAGTTAAAAAAAAACGACAAAAAACGTTGGCCAAGCATAATGTCGAGCAGTACACGCGTACTGGTCTTGGTTGTTATGGCGTGTATATCTGGCTGTACGTATTTATAAAACCCCTTTTCTCCTTGGTTCTAAGTGATAGAATTAGGTTATACTCTATGCATTCCTGATTCAGTGGTTTATGATGATGCACTGGCACCTGGTTTTAATGATTTCACGTGGGCAGACAATTACACGTAATGTTTTTTCTTTTTTTTTGGTTCGAATGGGGTAATTAATTGTCTACTTATAGCCTCGAAGCTACTGGAGTGAATGATAATATTTTCATAGATTATAAACCAGGTACATCGCCGACATTATTCGTACGAATGTTTTTTGTGTTCATGCCATTGACAGAACAATTTGATGCCATATATATCTCATGCATGAACAGCAGTATAAACTGCATTAATACGACAGAGTATATCGCCGTCAGGTATTATTATAAAACTACAACATGACTAGAATGGAAAGGCTAAATGTATATTGTATCTAGGTTCAGAGCACGTGTTGCGCCTCCAGCAGCCAGTAATGCCACAGTAAGACTTCAAACGAGGGTGTATAACAAGACCAAAGTCACGTGATTATTTTGTATTTAAGTTGACTGAACGATATTAGGTTGGCGTCGGCAACGCTAACTATAACGTTGTTGGTACGGAGTGGACAAATATCACAATAGCTTTCCAAATGTTCCCTCTTAATGCTATAAGCGGATTTATAATACAGGAATCGCTCGGTGAAATGCAACCTCATATACATATAGATGATGTTAGTTACGTCAAACAATAGACAGTGTACTAACTCTGTTGAAGATTTGGCTTGTTGGAACTTGTCAAAATGAAAGTGCGCCAACTATCTCACCGACTGCATCACCAGTATCGTTACTGGTGGAGCCTGCTGCATCTAGAGCGATATGTGAAGAAGACCTTGATGGTATTACTAACATGTTCTTTTATTCTTTTGTCTGTAGTAACGTTGCTGTAGTCTATTTAGATGGGCCAACTGCTTTGTGGGCGGATTGGTCTTGGTTTGGAACTAATTATGATTTTTTTAACGTTGATGTTGTTTATGAAGGAGACACAGCTGTAAGACTTGTTTTTTAATGATGAATGAATTCTTCTTTTTTTCTGTATTTAGTTAATTATCTCGTTAGGTTTCATTTGAAGGAAATATGGAGTACGCCAACTAATTTTACTTATATTTGGTTGGTTCTTGATGTTTATTTTTTAACTTTTTAGGCAAGATTGGGCCGTTTATTTTCATTGTACGTTCACGTGGCACAGTTTCCTTGGTTTCATTCTTTTTGTTAATTCTATGAAGGTGACAACTGCATAAACGTGACACATCATCATGCTATTGAATTCTGGATTGCAGCATCTATGCCAGGAGCCAGAGTCCAGTTTCAACTTGTACAGTATGAAAAACCTCTAGAACAATTGGTAGCTATTGGACCTATATCAAATATGTATTGGACAAAAGTACGTACCACTGTTCTTTTAAAAACAATCCACTTACAATATCTACCCAGCACGTGATCGAGTTTTCTGAATTAACCAAAAACATTAATGGTTCTCTACTGGACGGTTTGTGGTACTTGGGTTACTCATCGTTATATCTTTTTGTTTATTTGATTAGGTTTAAATCGAATATACAACGGCCAATAACGTACGCTTACCAGCATCGTATCCAATTTAACAGTCTGATTATCATTATAGGATATTCATTGATAGTATTCGTATCCTCTCTTCAATATGCTTAGATTCTAAACCTGTAAATGAAGCAACACGTGATGATTCAAACAGTAGCTTACCGTTGATTCTTGGAATAGTTTTCAGCATTGTTGGTATTAAACTTTATAGACTGTATGAATTTCTACCATTAGTATTAGGCGCAACAATACTGGGAATATTGATCCTCCTTGTCGCTTTTTGGCTTCTAAAACCAAAGAAGATGCATACTTTGTGAGTAACGAGAATATGTTCTGTTTTTCATAATTAATCTTTTTTTCAAAAAGTCAAGCCAACGCTTCTCCGACTGCAGGTGTTGGAGCTAGTTACGCAACAAGACCGTCACCCGCTGGGTCACTTAATGGATCAGTTGCTACTGGTATAAATACAGCACCGCCACAATACCTTCCTGAACACAGTGACGAGTATGGCTTGCTACCTGTTGATATGCCTGAGTGGAATATTCCTTTTTCGGAATTGACTCTAGGACAGAAGATTGGCTCTGGCAGACAAGGAAATGTATACAAAGGTGCTTACTGATTAAGGCAACGAATCAATTACTAAAACTTTACTTAGGGACGTATAATGGTGACCAAGTAGCTGTAAAGATGTCTCAAAGTGTAAGCAAGAAAGAGAGCCAAGACGAAGCTAAACTGATGACGTACGTCAGTCAGGTTTGCTTGGAAGTAAACCTTTGTAATTTGTCTTTTAGGAGTATCCCTGGACATAGCAACGTCGTTCAAATGCTCGGAATTACGATAGATGGTGCGGTTAAATCCAGACTTTTTACTCTTTTTTTTTTTTCTGTTTTTCCCCTTTTGCATGTCTCATCAACGTGTATGTATCTAGTGTTCTCGTAGATATCAATGCGTGTACCAATGTATGTATATTAACTTTGGGTAGACTCTAAAAGCTACATTGTCATGGAACTCGTCAAGTAAGTTTTTTTCTTCAACTTCTCTTTACTGACAATAATTAAGTGGTGGTTCGCTTAAAGAGTACGCTTCACGTGCAAAGATCACTCCTAAAATAGCACGTGAACTTGCGCTCGGTATTGCTTGTGGCATGTTACACTTACACGAGCACAATATAATTCATAGGTAAGATACCTTACAATCATCCCAGAATGCCAGTTTTTTCTTTTGGAAACTTATTTTTGTTTAGGGACTTGGCATGTCGAAGTACAACACTTTGTTAAATTTATTAGGCTTCAGTTTTGTTAAAATTATCTTTAGACATACTCATGGATGGTGATACACCTAAAATATCCGATTTTGGTATGTCTGCGGATTTTAGTAGTCTGGCAGACAAGAATTTAAAATCAGGACCTATTCCTTGGATGGTACTCGACCCCTTTTCATTCTACTTAATGAACCTCACGTTTATTTTTTTCCAAGTCTCCTGAGGCTATTCGCTGCGACTGGTCCTTTTCAAGTGATGTATGGTCTTATGGCATTGTAAGTTTACAACACAACAACACGTTAATTTTCTAATAGCTATGTTAGGTTATCTGGCAACTATTTAATAAAGGTAAAAAACCACACTCAGGAGTTCCTTTAGAGGAACTCGCAACTCAGATAAGAGATGAAGGGCTTGTGCCAGAAATTAATGAAGATAAGGTACTGATATTGAAAAAAACCGCAAAAATAGAAAACTCTTGCCCCATTTTAATTCTTTGTTGTTTAGGTACCTGAGTATTTTGTGTCTTTGATGAAGAGCTGTTGGAGAAAAGATGTAAAAGAAAGACCTAGCTTTGGTGAAGTTGTACAGGATTTGTAGAAAAAAAAAAAACCAACAAGCCTTTTAATTTTAACCGAGACTCTTCTACGGCAACTCTATACCCATGTTGTCGTATACATAATTTAATGTACTCATGAGATTTTTTATAGTCAAGATATCAAGTGTTGAGCTCAATAACAAACGCTTACATGCCTCGAAAGGCCACGTGGAGTAAACTATTTTTAGGATGTTGTTACATATTTTCTTTGTTGTTGAAGGCAATGTCTCTTTCAGTTTAAAGCAATATTGGTAGATGAAAGTAAAAGAAATATATTCGGACATAATCATAAACAAAGCACCGATGTGAGCGTGTATACTGAATAGTTTACCTTCAGATATTCTGAAGATACACAGTGTAAAAACTTTTCCAAAACTTGTTGTATCATCCCAAATGTCGCAACAGATTGTTACTTTTCTGGTTCTAGGCGCTCTACTACGTACGGGTTATTGCTTCATATGTACAACAATACTAAACTAAACCTGTAATAGTACTTCAAATCGCTGCAAAAAAAAATTGTATTTGTCTAAACAGACCAAACTGTGTTTGTGTTGATAACCAGACTTCGTTCCCTACATGCGGTACATGTATTGACTGCGAGGCTGTGTTTTCAACTTGTACTAATGTCATAAATGCCACTAATATACATAACGTTGGCATGGCATCAGGTAAGCCAACAGAAGATGTACAAGTCTTTTTATCTGAGTGTTTGTTTTAGTCGAACCAACACTCAATATTGGGACAGACCCAAGAAATTGTATAATTATCGATGGTGTGACTGTTTCTGGCAATATTCAAGGCGGTGGAACGGATTGTGTACGTCTTATAAATGGTGCTGTATTAGATGGAGACATAGAGTCTTCCTATGGCGCCGATTGCGTAGAAGTAATTGACTCTGAAGTGAATGGCCAAGTTAATGGAGGTACAATATTTTGTAGTTTCTTCCCAAAAAACAGTTCACAACTAGAGGCGTTTTTATTTGTACAGTATACTGATTTTTAAAAAGCTTCTGATGAAGATTGTGTCCGTGTTAATAGAGGACGTGTAAAAAATACTCTTCTTGGGTCTTCAAACGATTGTTTTGTCGCAGTTGATTCGATTCTTGGAGACCATGGTACTCATACTGCCGTGTCTGGAGACGCACAAGATGATTGTATTATTATCTGGAATTCTGATGTTGAAGGTGATGTAAACGGTACGGCGTAACCCTTTTTTTTTTTTTTTATGGCCACGTGATATGCTAAAAATAGTTAAACATCTTTTTTTACCTTCTCAAGTTGAAACCGCGTTTTTTTAGCCACAATATTTTTGTATACTACGCAGTTACTTCACTTAATGCTGTAACCACGCCACACAGTGTCTACCATGAAATTTTTGCTCACGCTCTTTTTTGTATGTAGGAAAAACTGAAGACGACTGTATTGAGGTTATGTCTTCTAGCATTGACGGTGACATTGAAGGATTTAATGGAGATGATATATTATACGTTCAGAATTCTAATGTCGATGGAAAAGTTGATGGGTTTAATGGTGATGATATCATCGCAGTATTATTTTCTACAATTGACGGCGATGTTAATGGTGATACGGGTACGTTCTAATTAGCTATGGTTTTTACAAAACACTTCTTATTACAGCTGACATGTTTAGGTAATGATGAGATAACTGTGACATCTTCAGAAGTTGATGGAGGTGTTTATGGTGGGGCAAATGACGATGAAATTATTGTATGTTCTAATGAAGAGATTGATGATGATGTAGACGGTGGAATTGGATTTGATGTATGTGCTTCTGATGAATCATCACTTCCTGGTTGTGAGAAAAAGCTCGAATGTTATTCTTTTGATCCAAAATAAGCAATTCAACTCAACAAGCATAATAAAAAATTACAATTAAACAAAAAAAAAAAGTCATTACAATTGAGCTGGATACTTTGTCCCAATAGCTTTATACTAATTCTCGGCAAAAAGGGAGTTGACAGAATTTGAAATGTAAAAGGTTGTCGGGTTTCCATTCTATTAACTTGGCCAAGTACAGGAGGGTAACAGACTACGGGATTGAGGCGTTAAAGACAGTTGATTTTAGATACATATTATATTTGACAAATCGTCGAGTTTTACCGGCAAAAACAATTAAAAAAACTCAACTTAGTTACACTGTTGCTTTCGTTGAATGTTGTCTTACTAATTATAGATGGATTCAAGTATTCCTAGAGTTGCACTTACCACGACAAGTGGATACATAAATAGTTCATTTTGTTGAAACCAAATCAAAGGCATAAAAAATTTCATCCTCGCCGTAGTGTAAAGCCTTGAGTGTACCTATCGCCTTGAAACCATACTTCTCGTGCATCTTTTGAGATAATATATTCGTTATATGAGTTGAACTTAAGGCAACAGTGTTCCTTGTCCGCTCCAATTTCGAAATTTCAATGAATTTATTCAATAGATGTTTCACGTGTCCTTTACCTCTGTATGTCTTCTTTATTGCAATATCTTCTAAATAATTAGCCAAATGGGAGTATTGATGAGCGTAGTTGAAGAAACCAACAATATCTTTATCAATGAATAGGATAAATAGCTTCTTGGTATCAACATATCTTTCAAAGTGTTGTTTGGCTTCTAGATTTGAATCAAAATAAGTGCCATCAGAAAAGGCTTTAATGAAGCCTTCTTCATCGTTACGCTGAGCTACCACTGTCCGTGCTGACATCACGTGCTATTGATTAAGTCACACGGGCTTGGTATTAAGTAGTGTACAAGAAAAGCCACGTTTGGGTATTTCACAGGTTTTATTTTACATAGTATTTTTGCTATTTTACAACAGTTTTTTTTTTTTTCCTACAGTACCCTAGTAGGACTCTTGCTTTCTCGTTTTGTTTTAATTACATTCCTTCTACATACATCACGTCGTATCTTAAGGTCAATAGGGTCTATACAAGGTACATTCATCTAAAAATCGAGTAAGACATCAACACAAATAGGGATAAAAATTGTGTTTACCTTCAAAATATCATTGTAGTCAAAGATGAGTTTCATCCTGACTTTAAGCAACGAGTATATTGCTATTGCATCTTTACAACCACATAGGTCTTCTTGGAACATTGATAGTATCGCCAGTGCAGTCTCAAAGAGAACACAAGGGCCTTTTGCAAATAAAACATCCCACATACGAAAAGCACATTCAGAAGGCAAATAGTTCATAAAAAGGCATAGAAACCATCCAGACGTCAATAGCATCATATTAAATTCAACACTCTCAAAATGATCTGCAAGTACAGGAAGCCTTTGTTTGATATAATGTGTAAGAACATCATTATCTACAATAACTACAAACAGTCAAATAAAGTAAATAATAACGAGTAAAAAAAAAGAACTAGACATCGATGGTTTCGATGAGGTGTTGAGTATGGCTCTAACGTGACTTTGAAATATGCAACTGAATAATGCAATTGCATAATAAACGCTCGCAAGTAGGAAATTGAACTCACAGTGAAGAGTGTAGCCCGAAAACTTGTTTTGTTTTCGAACTTTTCAAAAAAAAACTACAAGTGTACCTCCTATCAACCCTGCTTCTAGATAGTATAAACTACATATCTTCTCTACTATATGTACGAGTCCCCAATAAACTTCTACTTCCTTTTTCATAAGAACCAGAAGACCACCAGCAACCATATTCATAGACTGACAATAACCTGCAGAAAAACCATTATGAAACGAAAAAAAATATGGTAAAAATAGAACATACCAACGCGAGGATTTCTTAGCGCATACGCTCGTAAAACGTTTCGCAATTTATCCTTAAACTCATTATCCAAACAATGAACTGAATTAAATGCCCTGGAAATATCCTACAAAGACAGGTAAGTCATGGGAGCATAAAAAGTATAAAAAACCAAGAAACGTACGTTTTCTATCTGCGTAAATGTAGGTGATGATAAATTACGAGAACGCTCATGGAATGTCTTATATTCATCAGGAAAATAAGATACATTTGTAGGTATGTTAAGGAATACACCCCAAAACTATAGGAACTTTATGAGACCAAAACAAATAAAATAAACGACAAAAACGTGCAAGCAAAAAGAAAAAAAAATGAGAAATAAATCGCGTTTTCTTACATAGTCTCGCTGGTTAGGTGGTACACCTTTTTGTACTAATGACATGACATCAACGCTACTGTTTTGAGCGAACTGTAAAGCAGAAAAAGCGGCAGTTTGCCCCTGAATAGGATGATATCAGTACGAATTAAAAAACAATAAAGGAAAGTAGTATTGAGTTTTTACCTGAACACTATCCAAGAATTGGATATAGAAATTATTCCATAGTGGCGCTTGTACAGCATCAAGAACAAATCCATACATATCCTTTGAATTGATTTCAATACGTCTTCTCTTAGGCGTAAGATCTGGTGTAAGAGGAGAAGAGTGTTTATTCTCTAATGACGTCTGTTTTTGTCGAAAAAGAGTTAGTGATTTCTTGGTTTTTCAATTAATGAGAAAAAAAACTCTTTATTTGGACTCAAGGAATAAAAAAAGGTACCAGGCACCACTTTTTCATGTCATACAGTGCGTTTGTGAGTGAAAAGGAAGACTTGACACGTTTTGAAAAGAAAAAGCCTACAATTCGGCTGAAATTAAAGTAAAAGCGTTTTTTATGTACTATACGCGATGACAGTTCGTACGTCATACGTAGGTTCGTCTGTTTTGTCTTTTACAATTATGGTATCTTCCAAAGCTTCAATAAAGAGATCTAAGTATCGCTGCACTACACGTCAATGTTGTTAGAGCTTGTTAAATACGGTACGTGAAATTATGCCTAAATTACGATAAAACGTACGAGTTTGAACGTTATGTATATTAGACGCTTCTTGTCTCATTTTAGCACGTTTTTCTGCTCAGTGTTATTGTTTTAATGTTGTACGAACCGAAAACTTACCAGGGCAAGCCCACGTCGGGTCTGTAGTACTGCGGGCAATACTTCGAGGCGAAGGCGACTTCAATTCGGCAAAAGTGCGAGTAGCGCTTGAGAGGTCAAGACTAAACGATCTGGATCCTCTTGAGCCTCTTGCGCTACAAAAACGTTTGCCCGGCTTGTCTGTAATTTCTACTTTCAAACTGTCGTTCATGCTGTGTATTACTACACAAGCAGTATCTTATCTGGCATTGTTAAGTCAAGTACTGTACTTGCAGTTGTTGCACATTTTACTTCAAGAACGCTACGTTTCGATAAAAGGGCTCTACCTAACAGCACACGTAGTATATGTAAACTTACGAATAAAAACAGAGCTCGTTTCTTTCAAGCTGCAAAAAATTACAAAACGCCAATATGCGTACCTGTACGCGTCTAAATGCGTCTCGTAGTAGTTAGATAGCTTTTTAAAATTCAAGTACCAAACTATCTTAAAACGGCTTAACAAGAGCTACCGAGTACCAAAAAGGGTCCAAAAAGGAGCCACTACTGTTTCAATGTAAAGTGTCTTGACAAATTGATCAACACGTGAACATACTTTGCATCGAGTTTATAGAAATTAGAGCACCGACGTATTTTGTACTGCTTGGGAATACAAAATTATTGTCACAACATTTTCTGAAGTAACCTTATGAAGTAGTGAACTTACTTCATACCCAATTACTGCGTTACTCCTTTTTAACAGACCTTGTTTTTCAAGCGAAATAATACGTTAGCTGGATAGTGCTGCTATGTTATTGTCACTGATGAAATGGTTACAAGAGTTATACTTTTATCTACGACGCGGACATTACAAAGAGGAATAAGCAATCGTCATTTGCTTATGTAAATCTATTGTGCACGTGAAATGTAAATTGTTTCAGTGATACCCTCACAGCTTCTGAGGGAAATGGCATGCACTCTACCCAGTGGATGAGTCCAATCTCGTAGATTTGGAAAAGACAACCCCAGTAATGGTACGTTGATGTGGAGAACGCTGTACATATGATAGTAATTGAACAGGTATCTCAATTGGTATGTCAAAAAGCTGGTATAATCGTTGCAAGGAGAGTTATGGTTGTGTTTAAGTTTTATTTAGCTTTGTTAATGGCTACGGCAGTATATTGATTATCTGTATGAAATACAGAGCTTTGTATACGCCCACATGGAACCTACTGTTGGTCGATTGCTGACAGCTTGTGGTGATTGTAAAAAATGGCCAAAAGAACATTTTTCTTGATGAGTTGTTCATGCCTACTAGTAGTGGGTAATTTAAATATTGGTAAAAAAGGCAAAAAAGACGCGGTTTTACCGTTTCTTCCACTCGGACTAGTACGCTACACTAATCGAATGATCACTCAATCATCCACAATGAACGATACCAGATCTGGCGGCGTAGCGTGTGGTGCTTGCTACGACGTCTGACTTGGTACAAGGACGGTTTCTTTGGCGGAGCTAGCTTGCCTTCCAAGCGTAGTCTCTTTCTAAGAGCCTTCCTTTTTGCGTATATATTGGGGTTTTTCTTGTGAGTCGCGGGCGCTGCAGTCTCCAAAGATTCTAAGAAGACTATCAGCTGGCTTAGAAGCACACCTGACGCTCTCTTCATTAAGTCATCAAATGACATTAAACCCTCATCAATTGCCTGGAGTAAGCGGTAGACAAGACTTAATATCAGTTGTACACTGAAGAGGAAGAGATTGAAAGATTGCTCTAAGGAGAGTACTGGAACTATACCAAACATATACATAATACGTTTTTTATTATGTCTATAAATGTTGCCAAATTTGTTTATAAACCCTTAAAAAAGCAATCGAAATAAATTGTGGGATACACTTCACAGAAATATCCATTTTAATTACTCAATTATGGATAATGCACATTTACAAACGCTTGTAAACCCTTGTGGTTGTTACTTTAGGGTATGGGAACCGTTTTGGCGATGTTTTGGATCGAGACATGTGCTTCTAAACGAGTACTACTTCCCGCTATCCGATTTGGATAGAAAATTTTAGTTGCTCCACTACGTTACACTGGTGCTAATAACGCTTGGCGCCTTAGTTCCACAATATGTAACAGGGGTACGGTGAATATTAGGTGAAATGTGCAGACTGCTTTATACGAATTTGTGAAACGAGCTGGTTTTTTCTTCCATTTTTAGGCTAGCAGGTGTCGTTTTGTTCACACTCGCTTTAAACTACTTTGGTCAAGAGCTTGGTAGAAAATTTGTAACGGTTAAATAATATCTTGACCACAACATACTTGCAGTCGTAGTATCAACACGATTAGACACAAATAAATGGTACTGGAATTCAAAATATCGAATTCAGCCAAGAATAATTATGAAAGCCGCTAAACGGTCGATTCAGAGTCTAAGCGCGTAGTGGTATGTTACAAAGCTGTTTTTATCGTAGTTTGATATAGTTTCTTAAAATATGTCTAAAAGCCTCCAAACTATCACGAGATGCATTTAATATATAGTTGCAGGTCATAGTGATTAATTTAAAGGCGCTATGAGGGTTCTACTCTTTTAAATATTCAAAAAAAGAAATGTATTTTACGCGGCGCCACTAGTTGCGATTCTAATTCTGTTTATTTTGTTACTTTTTTTTTTCTTCAGCAGTTGGTTCACCACGTAATTTCTCGTACACTGGTTGCTTGGCTTGTTTTTTAACAAGTGTAATTACAGGCCAATGAGGGTGACCATCGAATGAAAATTTTGCAGTCAATGTATCATCCTTCAGTTGCTTGTTATGTGGAAGCTTAGACAATCCGGTGTAGTTCGTGTGAGCGACCTAAAATAACCAGTAAGCTGTTGAACAATGACAGAAACTTAAAAGAAAAAGAGTTTAAGGCGCTTTAACACTCTTAAACACATACCAACTTGACACGCTTGATGGTGTTCTTGAGTGCGTCTGGTGTATCAGCATGCGAATTCAACTCGTTGAATCCCTCTAAAGCGAGTTTGTAAGAATCCAATGAACCTCTGAAGACGTCTTGAAGCTGAAGCAGAAGTTAGAAAAAGTGATTAGGGCAATGTTTTAAAAAGTTACCTTAAATGACTTAAAATTGGTCCCTTGTTGCTTGAACTTATGCCAAGCCTCAGAAGGAGGATGAGGAAGCGTATAGAATGCTGAGAAGCGATGATAAAAATTCATTTGAGGAGAACCAAACTTAAACTAAAGGAGCTAAGTGAGTCTTGAGTTTTTGGTTCAAAATGATGTTACCTCTGGAATGAAAATCTTATCGTTCATCATGAGTACTGCAATATGCTTTAAAAGAAAGCTTAGAAGGTAAAGAATAAGAAATATATGTTAACTTACTCTTAGTACACCTCTACAGAGGTTTTGGTATGCGAGGATATACTTATGAAGGTAATTGAAAGGAAGTGGTTGCTTGACAATGCGTTCCTTTTGTCTTATGGTAAGTGTCTTCTTGCGCTTGCCTATTGATAGAGTCAACACGAAAATAGGCTTTTATTATATGTGTAATTACTGGTGACCGATAGAGGGAGGTCATGGACGGACAACGTACCTTTGTTGCCTTTTTTTCCTTTTTGATTTTTTCTTCCTTTTTGAGGTTGACTTTTTGGTGGTTGTTTACCACCCATTGGTGGCTTCACCCAACCGTTTGTGTTGCCTACAAAAGTCAGTTTTAATTTCTAAAACATTCTCCGAAAGCACAAATACGTACGCAAAAGGTTATGCCTCAATACATGTTCAAAACTGTTTGACCTTCTCAAATATAAAGTATCCATGTACCTAATTTTTGATAAGTTTGAGGTTTTTCTTCTCGCTTAAAAGAGAGTCATACCAGTAGATCATAAAGTATTCATCTGGTCTGTAGAGTTGTAACTCAAATCCCAATTGAAGGTAACGAATCATTGATACGTATAATAGATCCATGTAAAGAGAAAGAAAGTATCGTGGGTAATCATAAGGGAACTAAAAGATTTCGAAATGAGTTATTTGATTACAACCATGTTTTTAAATATTGTACCGAATCTGCGCTAGAAAGACCACATAGTGCTGTATCAACTTGATCACTCTAATAAAAAGTAAATAAAAATCTGACGCGTACAATCAGAGAGGCAATACATCGCAGGGTTTTATGATGTCAAGAAAAAAAGGGGTATGCATTTGGTGTCTTTTCTGGATTGTTGGGTTTTTTTGTACCTCTGTTATCCAGTGCATCCAGTAGTCAAATTCCTTACTTAAGCGACGCCTTTGTTGGGCTTTGTTCAATGAAAATACTTGATACTGGCGAAGAACAACCTTTGAAAAAGAAAAAAGTCAGCCTTTTATGTAGTTTAGATAGTCGCAAAAAATTGAATACGAACCCTTCCAGCAGTCTCAATTGATAAGTTAGTATCAATATCTTTCTTTTGACCAAATGTACGGCTTGGTACAGCAAAGAATTTAGTAGCCATGTCCCTTGTAAGCTCCATTGGTGACTCTTTTCCAAATATCAATAAATCTTCTTTATCAGGTACTCTCTTAAAGATACTGTGCTACAATAGTGTAAGAAACGCATAAAACATTGCGATAGACTATCATGACAAAATCAAAAAAAAAAAAGTCAAGAAATTTCACCGCGCAAGAAAAAGTTCTTTGTGGCAAGCTAAACATGTCTTTCTTTCTTTCTTTGTTGTTAGCGTAACTATTGCTACGCACCACAAGTGTGATACGAATAATAGCGCTAGAAGCATTATCCATAAGCTCCCAGATGAAAAATCGTAAAGTGAATAGATTGTTATATGCTGTTATATCACAAAGCTTCATAAAATTACGGAGAACATTTGTAAGGTGTGGCACTGCTTCTAAAAATGTCCACGGTGTAATTGGCTTCAATGGAGAATTTGCATAGCGTTTACCCATATCACTCCTAAAGACATCTGGAACCTAACATAGAATTGTTAATAACACGTGATATTACAAGCACAATTAATAGCTTGTTACTATGTTGTGTCCGTTGTGTGTCCACAAAGTAAACACATTACCAAACATATGTGTTAAATGTATTGACACCAATTTTTAGAGTAGGGCAGACGTACCTTTAGCAGTTCTTGAGATTGTTTCAACTTGTTAATTTGAACAACACAACCCAAAAATGTTCTTTTTGCTGTAGTGAATTCACGAGCTTCTAGTTGAACCCAAGCTTTTTGGTAAGACTATCAATAAATTAAGCATAACAGAAACACGTGTAAAAAAACCATAACTCAAAAAGAAAATCAAATGTGACAGTTGCTATTCAAGGATGTGTCAATCTTCACTGAATAAAATCTCACCTTGTGAAACATTAATCGCGTTATCAGTGCTTGTCTGATTTTTTCCTCTTCGTTTGTTTCACATTTCAGCTTCATTTCTATTAAATATAAGCATTAACAATGAAAAAATTAGAAAACCTTTATTTTTTAGCTTTGTGAGCAAATCATCGCATTTCTCGAACGTTTCGTTCATGTCTATATCAGGAATAGCAATACCAGATATAACAGCAGAAAAATCATCTACCTACATTTCTTGTCAACCTCACCAATTGGAAAAAAACCCGAAAGAAACTTCGAAAAAAATAAAATATAGTTTTGCCGTTTAAAAATTAGCTAATATCTTTTGTTACCTCATAGTTATCTGTGTTTTTAGCCATACCACGTATAGTCTTACACCTTGCGAGGTAGAATTTTATAACAACCTCGAGAATAGGGTTATCCTTGATGACTTTATGATCGAACATGTAATAGCACGAAAATAGAGTCTGTATCAACTGAGCACCGCTGTACCACATGAGCTAGGAAAGAGTGAGTATATTATGGCTTGTAGTCTCATTTTTTGTGCCTCCAGAGTAAGCAAGTGATCAATGACGCCCATTGTTTCGCTATAAGTGAGATCGCAAGGCTTTGTGAGGGTACCATCTAGCATGTGCTCGTACAGCGTTTTTACTTCTCCTGCACCAACGCACGGATCCATTTTATCCATGAGCTACTCTGGAATAAGAAACAACGCCTTCACAACGAAATGGTGGTAATTTCTTCGCGTTTCATACCTCTATAGCGCCCATAGCTTCTACAAGCGTAAATCTATCACCATACACCATTTGTGCAGGTTTCATTTCTAATTATCTTGTTGGTTTAAGAAACAGTTAACACTCTATCGTACCATCCGCTACATCCCATAATAAGCTTTTTACATCACTCCATATTGGATCTGGCCTTTTTTCTTTCTGTTTCTTCTCTACTGTTGTACTGGTATCCTTTGGTTTATCCTCATTAGTAACCGCTTCTACTGGCTCATTTGTCGGTCTATTATGCTTATTAGATAAACGAGCGTTAAAAGCATAATTACTCTGCGTTCTTGACCGGCTCACTCATTATCGCTATTGACACCTGATTTTTTTCGCTGTAGCAGACTTTTGTTTATTCAAACGTTTTCACTGTTTGGCCCAAATTCTTGTTGTGAGGGTTTTTTCTGTATAATTATACTCGCTACGACATGTCTAGAAGGAGTGGAAAGAAACCAAACAAGAGAGGAGGCAATAAACCTAATAACAAGAAAAAAGGCCGCGGTGGGCGGAATAACCCAAAGGGGAGCGCATCTCGCCAATTGACAATCGAACAGAAATTATCCAAATTCTACACAACTGAGAAAGGTTACATTACGCCACAGACGCACTAAAATACTCAGTGAATTACTAGGCGTTGACGATGAAACGAATCCACTTCGTATAACATTACCGGCAGATAATTTCCCAGCAGATTGCGTTCTACGGCATGAAGACGATGAAGAAACAGGTACTAGCATACTTTTACTCAAGTGTATTTTCACAAAACCGAAAACGATTGAAAACTGTGTTTAACGTGTATAAACGCTCCTGAATACGTTTTAATCGACCGTAGAGGGCGAAGGAGGCGAAATTAAAGAAGTTCAACAACCATCTGCCATAGATTGGTACTCACTCAGTACAAAGCACTGGGAGGTATGTTATCGCATATTCACATGCGTAGGATACTAACAAAATGAAGGATCAATCATCAGACATCAATGGTATGCTTGGAGGATATGACAACGTTTCAGAAATTGTGCGTTTTCTTCTGTTCAAAAACTCTATTTTACACATGCACTGATAGTGCAAATAGGATGCCAATGGATCTATTGCATTTGCTAGGTTGTTTTTACAAGGTAAAGGAGTCACAAAGATTAAAAGAGGACGTACAATTGGTAAGACAACATGCGAAGCAAAGTTTTTTGGTTTTTTTTTTGGTTGCTTATTAAAATGGTTGTCTACTAGATTGTGGTGCTGGTATTGGTCGTGTTGCAAAATTGGTATTATCAAAACTCGGATTTGAGCATCTGGACCTACTAGAACAGAACCAAACGTTCTTGGATTATGCTAAAAACACACATTTAAAGGGAATTAAGTGCATTGATAACTTCATTTGTGATCCTCTTCAGGTAATTTTTTTAATTCGAATCCTTTGTTAGTACCACGGCGCATATACTCGGGTTCTTGCTAAGTAGAAGTACTACTATGCAACTGATAGAGAACGTTGGCATTTTTTGTGATTTTACACAACTTTTCTTATTTCTTTCTTACTTTTTTTTTTTCTCCAGACAGCTAAATTAGAAGAAAAGTCTTACGACCTTATTTGGATACAATGGGTTATTATATACCTTACAGATAGAGATTTAATATCATTTTTAAAAATGTGCAAAACAGCTCTTTCTGACACTGGTACGAAGAAAAAACAGTCTGCTTTCTTACAACTTTTTGTTTATATTTTTTTTCTAGGAATCATTATACTCAAAGATAACGTCCATAGAAGCCATTTTATTCTTGATACTCAAGATGCTTCTGTAACACGTTCCGATCGCCATTTAAAACTAATTTTTGAGGCTGCTGGATTAAGGCTTGTAAAAGAGAAGCTACAAACAGATTTTCCAAAAGAATTATTGCTTGTTCGTATGTTTGCACTACAATAAGAACACGTGATACAACATAAAAAAAATAAACCTTTCATTTAAATAAATACATGGCATACAAAGTAATATTACAAAAAAAACCTCTCCCACTACGATACACGACCAAATATCAATCCAACAAGCAACAAACTATTTTGGACAAATTATCCTAAAAATGCCATTTTTCATGTCTGCACCCTTTCTTTTTCATAGTTTTATCATCTGTATGTTCAAGTTTCGTTAGTTGAAAGAATCTATATATGTGATTCCTACAAGGAACGCTGTTCTGAGATAGTGGTCCCAGTGCAAATTTTGTTTGCGTTCAACGAAATTGGGTATATTAACTATATCCTGAGCCTTATCCGTCACTGTTGTTCTTTTGTATTTACGCGCAAGGTATCTGGCATCCATAGTACTAGCTAATTAAAACCGGTTAATCAACCTCAAAAGCCAAAAAAAAGGATAAAAAGATAGTACAATAAACAAAAGTATAAAGGTTCGCCCATTTTTCGTTTGATCTTAATGATTTTAGTAATATATCTGCAGCTTCATCTTCACCGTCATCTTTACGATATCTATTTGTGATAATACGTATCTTATTAGGTGGGCAAAAACCTGAAAACTTGTTTAACCAAGCAATCAATTCCTTCGTTGATGTCATTTGAATGACCTACAGAAAGCAATGGTTACAAATATGATTCGCTGAGAGAAAGAAGATTGGATTTAGTTATGTGCTAGTACCTTTGTTTTAATGACGTTTTCTTCAACTTTGTCAGCCAGTATCTGGTTTTCTGTTGACATGTTATCATCAACCCACAGAATAAGACACGCTGCCTCACGCCAACTCACATCAAATGACATGTCTGCATTGCTACTGGTGCGAGTATAGTAAACAAGGTAACGAGGAAGTACCTAAACGATCAAACCAAGTTAGGCTAACAAAAAAGAAAGTTGAATAAAAGAACATGCTTGGTTCTTTGAGAATACTACAATCTCATCAGCATCTGGTTTTTCGTCCATCTGACAAGGAAAGAATATTGTAGCATTTGCTTTGTTTTTCACAACAGCATAGTGAGAATCATACCCGGGCTAACAATTCTGTTATCACATGTATTTTTAGAACAGGTTTGACATGCCTTGCATCCTTTACCAAGAAGACTTTTTGGATCTGCTGGATTTGGATCTTCAGTGACAGGATAAGGCTTTCCCATCATGACCCAAGATATCAACATACACTTCTCTTTTGGTGACTTTTCCATTTCAGCATATATGGACCCTTTATAAAAAATCACGTGATTAGCAAGACGTCAATCAATCACGTAAACTGGTATACCATAAGAAGGGTACTGAGTGAAATAAATGCCTTTGCCTTTTTGTAAAAAGTTAGCGGTTGGACTCCAAATCATGTGACCAATGAGTACCGAAATAACCAGGATCAGTTTGTTGCTTGAGCTCATGTGGCTCTAAAAAATTGTGGGTGGCAATCTCGTAGCTCACGTCCTTGATAAATACAAGTTAGCAGCAACAAAAATGGTTAATAAAAATGTACTTCAGATGTTCCATGAAAACCAGCTATGAGGTTTATGCCTTCATTTCCGGATATACGCATAACATAATTCTTAAGGTGCGATTTTACCCTTCAAATAATTAGCAACAATAACATGGCGCAAAAAGAACAACACTTTGGTGACACGTTTCAGCGTTTTTTATGATTTGTTAATAACCGTACCACCGTTTGTGTGGCGTCATATCTTTCATAGAGTGTAAGTAATTGACAACAATACTAAACATACCTTCATTTTCTATGTCTCCCTTAGTATCTCTTTTGATCGTCTTTTCCACAAAGGAATCGTATGACTCTTTGAATTTGCCTTCAAGTTTCGGATTATCAAAAAATACAATCTTAGACACATTAAAGTAAGAGTTCTTGTTTGTGCCAACAAAGTTATAGAACATATTTCTTGCTCTAATATACTCTATTTGACGTTCCTATTGATTAAAAAAATGCTTGTAAGAAAAATCAAATGTCACGTGCTCTGATAGAGGTTCTTAACGTACAGGAATAGTCTCATCGTTCAAAAGTGTTGTGAATTTCAATAAACCTTTCTTGTTCCATTCTCCTTTGTTGTAAAAAGACTGACCAGAAACAGAACCCCATAAGTTCATGCGAGTATCTGTAATTATTGGATATCCTCTCTCTAAATCGTTTTGGTTCACAATTAATCCTGTTTTTATAAAGTCAATAGCAACTTTGTAAGGAAAGAGTTTTAGTTGTCTCACCAGTTTTGGTACACTTGTACAGGCTTTCTTCTACTGGACAAAGCATCCAGTTTGTACAGCAGCAGGACATTGTAAAGTTACTGTAGCTTCAATCTGGTTTAGCCAGTTATCCATACATTCCTAGATGTTTTGTTAAAAGAC
>JALMLS010000467.1:0-55071 GCA_038496445.1 Trichosphaerium sp. ATCC 40318 | reverse complement strand
CCATACAATCACGTGGAGAAATATTTACAAATTGCAGTATAACTTTTTTATCGAAAATCACGTGCTTGCTATACTGGGTGTAATGCTAAAGCATTCCGTAATTAACCCAGTTAGTATACAACCAAAATAGAATACCCACTCTGCCTTCATTCCAAATAAAAACAATGCATTAATGAATGTTGCCAGTAAATTCAAACCAATAAGTACCTGAGGATCAAAAAACAACATTAAAGAAATCCAGGTCAGGAGCATTTTCGTACCATACGCTCCCTGATTTAGGCCAGCGTTTCTTTATAACATCGTAGAGTATACCACCTATAATACGTCCTATGCCACCCGTTACAGCTAAAGCTGTAGCATTGACATCAATGAGTGTTTTAGTCGTATCTGTATCTATGCCATGGAGCGATACTGCCAAGTATCCAATGCTATATCTAAACATGACTTAATAATATGAAAAAACATGTGTTTTCTATACATGAGTGTAAGATTTGTAGCTGAACTAGCACACCATGTCGAAGAGTATAACCAAAAGTCTAAACTGATAAAATCTTGCAACAGTGAATTATCTAGCAGTAATTTTAGCACAACAACATGAAGTGGGAAAGTACTTTTTTTGGGTGCGTCTCCTTTCAATGTTAACGGCATATCCTCAGGGTTCGAATTCAGAAGTACGTCTATTTTCTTGGTATATGGTTTTTTCTCTGGATAGATATCAATGACTACAACACAAACAAAGTAGGTCACCTAATTTCTAGTTTAGAGAAGTTTTAAGAGAAATGTGTTTTAACGGACCATGTGCACAAGTGCTAGGAATAATGCATAACCCGCTACATCGTGGTCTTCAAATAAGGGTGTATCTCCATATACTTGAGAGTACATAGGAGCAAACACAACACCACTAAAAGCGAACATGAAGCTCAAGCATCCAATGATCAAACCTAAACAAAACCACTTAACCAAACCACGCTCAGCAAAGTTTTCTACTGCTTGCCTCGCTTGTCAACTGGAAAGTTTACCACCTAGTCAAGTTAGTTTAAACTGCTCCTAAATTGAACTTTACATCCAAGATTTACCTGTGTTGATAGAGCAGCGATGTATCCAAAACAATTTCCGGCGCCAACAAGTATGAATATAAAACATAGCAAAGCATAGTTAAATGCAATGTTTCCCAGCATCAGTTGCCACAAAAGCAAGTACCCAACAGTAGTGCACACCATACCACAAAACAGACCTATCTTTGCTCCAAAATTATCGCTAATGTATCCAGCAAACACTCCATAAAAGCCTAAAAATATCCTTTAAATCCAAAAAATGGAGTGCACTAAAATAGGGCAAAGTCACTACCAATTCTTACAACTACGAATAAAAAATACGAGAAATTTCATGTGCCTTGTCACGTGCAGCTTTATTTTTAAACTTTGATGTAGTATAAGGTACCTATAAAGCTAATAGACCCAAGAAGAGTAACTTGTTGCTGATCCAAGTTCAATTGCTGTTTTAACGCTTAAAAAACGCTTAGAATAATAAAAGCATGTTGTAGTACCTTCTGCGTATGCGTTGAATGCTCCTCTTAGACTTCCTAAATGAGATGCCGATTATTTAAGGATAAGGAAAGCATTTTCTTTTTTTAAAACCTGATACTAGTTCGCATATTAATGCTACAACAAATCCAAAGCCTACAAGTACAGTGCGATTCAATGCCATATTTTTTTTTTATGACACTTTTGAAAATGTTTGACATTGTTTTTCCTTTCCCGTCCTTGGCCGAAGAACTGGTTCAATGACATAAAATTTATTGATCATTATCGCCAAATGGTTAAATTAGACGTGTTTCAAGTGAAATATGGCAAGAAATGTATCTACTAACTTATCTATTGTAACAATTTTACAAAAATTTACAGTATTCCAATTTTTTTGAATCAAAAGAACAAAAAAAAAACAGTTTTAAGGCGTTTTAACATTATACAATCTCTGCCTCAAGTGATGTAGTATTTCAATGACCTAATCAAATTAATATGTACAATGAACAATATAAAATAAGGTATTACCTTTGGTCCAAACGCCTCAACACTGATAACAATCATAGACTTTATATGTTCAATAGAAGCAACCTCTGTTAGCGTCAGTCCTAGTCTATCCTCAACCTATTGTGTATCAGCTTTTGAGTATAATCTAAACATGATATATACGAGCTGTAACATACCTCTTGCAATCCTCTTCGTGTCAAATGTTTCAAGTTTGCATCAGTCATCAGTGAGAGTAAATTAAAAATTAAATTCGCCGATTTCCGAAGTTTGCTATACGCCAAACATCCATACTGTACAAATGACTCATAATGTTCACTTGTGTACCCGCCCAACACATCTATCATCTCTGAGGTAAGGCGCTAGAGAGTATGGTTGTTTAATATAAGGCAAATAGACAGAAACAATTTAATACCATTGGTGATTCCCATCCTTTAGGATCATGACCTAAATTAGACTATGAGCAATATTTTCTCTTATTCTTTGTTCTTGTCGTACCGAGTATCCATCCATAATCGATGTGGAAAAAGTTACCGCTTTCGGTGAGTAGTAAGTTATCCAAATGGCGATCACCAATACCAAGAACATAAGTTATAACAGAAAAGCCAGCTAATAACAATTAGCACTCGAAATACTTATGGTTTTTACGTACCTAGAGACCTTACGTATGTATCGTGTACAGCAGGGTTGATGCCATAAGGACCTGTGTATTTAAGTAAGCACTTATTAGGCTAGATACAACGTGGTAATGAGACATACCTGTACTATCTGGGCTGTACTTCATAAAAAACTTTTTGAGATCTTTTTTGTAGCTTGATATATTATGGCTCTTTGGGACAAATTCTATCATTCCTATCCGGTAAGTATTAATATAGTTTGATTAAGAAGATGGGAAAATCATACCACTACTAGAAGAAGTAGCTAGAACAGCATACGGAAGTAACGATAAGTCCAAATTCTCTTCTTTCAAAAGATTGTCCATTAATGAAATCAACTAAAAATTCATTAGACAGCGCTTACTACAGTTATCAAACATAGAATAGGCCATTGCTAATTCAATAAATATCTGGGTATGATGTTTTACCGCCCTCACAAATTTTGGAGACTTGGGCGACGGTTATTCAAAATTTGAAAAGTTCGCCTTCAGTTTTTTTTTATGTTTTGTTATTTGTTTTACCTGTATGATAAGTTGATCTTGTCGTAAGTCATCACCAAGCTTAAAAATAATACTGAATACAGAATCATCTTGTGTTATAATATCAACCTTCATAGGTGCTTGAGCTGATGTAAAAACCTTAACTTTGGCTAAAATAAACAAATTAACAAAAAACCGAACACAAATAACTCCAAAAAAACCCCACGTGTCAGGGTTGTTAGTCACGAGTTAGAAATTTAGTAGATATTTTACTTACGTTTTATCTTATGGATTATGAGTTCAGGATTTGCAGGAATTGGTACACCAGTGAATTTATTGGATATTTTTTCTATTTCCGCTGTAGCCATACGTTCCTTGTTTTTTTTTAAATTAGTATTTGAAAATAACTAAAATGTTTTTTACGTCGTTTGGTTTGTACCTTTTTATCAAAGTCACTTGTTGACGATATTTTATTTGCAACAGAAGTGAGAATATCAACAAGTTCATGCTGCTTTTGAAGGTGTCCTTGAAAGATACGACCACTTGGCGTCTATTGATATTCATTAACACCAAGTAAGTAACTTCATTTACAAAGGCAACAAAGCAAGTTGGAAATGACAAGAAAGGAAAGAAGAAAAAAATGAGATTGAAAACTAAAAAGGTTTTTTTAAAATTATTTCTACAACCATTCGTTACCTTGCTTAGTTTTCTCCAAAACATATCAAAAACTTGAGTAAAAAATTCTACATCGTCATTGTCGTTGAGTGTACTCGTTTTTTCAACAGTGAGAAACCTATCAACTAAATTAAAAACTTTTCTTCACAGAAAACAGAGTCAATAAAAGAAGGCATACCAGTACAAGTTATTAGCCAGGTAAAAGCTAGTTGAAGCTCGGTCAATTAGTAACGCAACAACAGCAGACGTTGAAGCTACACGATCGTAGCGCAGACTTTGCACAAGTTGCAGCAAGCAATAGCGAAGTTCCTACAAAGTGGTTAATGGTATATATACAAAAAAAACAATAAAGGGCTACTGTTCTGACACGTACTTCGTCTGAAGATTTCTTAAGTACGCTTGCTGCGTATTGTCTAATCTTTGTGCTTATCTCAGGCCAAGGCAGACTTGAAAAATCCTTTGACAATAACTCTAATGCATCAACAGTTTCAATAGGTTCCCACCTAATGACTAGTAAATAAAATATTTTTTCAACATTCATAGCGTCCTGTAACAGCCGGAGGATGCCTCCCACCTATCATTTTACTGATCAAAGTATCGTATAGGTACGTACTCTTTAAGAAGCTGTACAGCTTCTTTGCCTTTTTGTTGACTCCAACGAACAGAAGATCGAAGGAACTTTGTCAGTGCTTTCTTGTTTTTTTGAAGATAATATCTATAACGCCAAAGAATATTCTGTTCACGGTTATTCAGTTCCCTTGATGGCGGGTACGCCAATATCATCTAATAAGGTCGTAGGTTAAAACACATGTCACACAAAGAAATACTTCCATCTACAAAGAAAAAACATAGGAGCTATACCTGTATTGTCTTTCGTTCGTCTGTATTAGGAAGAAGTCTTCTTGCATCATAATCACTTGTTTCAGCGCGCATAAGACTCCAATGCATCTAAATTGGTAATAAGTGCATTGTAGGATTGAGGAGTTTGCTTTAAGTAATTGTATTTGAGAGTATTTGTTGCGTACTTTATCAGCTGGGTTGTCACAATAAGTTTCAGGGTCAAAAACATAGCTACCAAAAGGATAAGAATGTTTGTACTCCATATCACTGTTTTCTTGCTCATAGAACTACACGTTAAGGTAAGTACAAGTAATTATTGTGTACAGAGTACGAACGTTTTGATAGAAGATTATTGGGTTGCGGAGTACAGGAAGCTCAACAAACAGAGCAACTTCATCTTGGAAAAACGGGTCCATATTTGCTAACGGTACAATACCGCGCTCTTTAAGCTGTTCAATACCAAGAGGCTGTTCTGTACTTCTTGTTAGACTATCTAAACCTGCCTGTTGGAGTACCTAAAAACAGCAAATTAGAAGGCAGAAAAAAAGGAATCAATAACAGATTAACGCCAATTACTGTCCTGTGAAATTCTGGCTCTTATGGTGTTAAAGAAAATAGATTGAGATTATCGTCACAAAAGAATTTCTTACAATTCGCTGAAGAGCACAAAACAAAAAAATACAAAATTCAGTTTCAAAAAATGATTTCATCACGTGCATTTTGCAGTATTTTCTTGTGTTCTGTATGTGAGTAGTGTAAGCTATCTGTCCTCAACGATAGAGATTTACTATCCAATAGAAACAAGGTAAGCTTTTGACTTCCTCTACGCATCAACCTAAAAAATCACACGTCAAATCAATCCAAGCTAAACATTATTGTTTTTTTTTTTGGAATTGTTTTTTGGTTTTCAAAACGGTCTGTACCATGATTGCTTGTCAAAAAGCGGCAAGAGGTTTGAAGCTATAGGCACAAATTCTCGCGTACTAGCAACGCCCCAGATGGCAATAAATAAGAAGCTGTCGATTGGCAAATCTCTACAATGAATGTCAGTTTGACAGTTAATAAGCTAGGTAGAACATTTTATGGGCGCTGAATGGTGAAGTTACCTGTATTTAATTGGAAAGGTTATATTTTGGTTAAAATTGTACTCTTGATTGTCCAAAGACGCGAATTGCGTGTATTGTGGTGCACATAGGCAAGTTGCGCTTGTGAATAAACTACAGGATACGCATATTTCTTTAGCCCAACTAAATACAACGTTTAGATGCTAATACGCGCGTTTATGTAAAAATATCCACTCAATTTGGTTAAAAACTGCGAGAATTCGGGTAGCCCCTCTAAAGTACCTGTGGTCGGGCTCAGGAAGTACTGTGGGACTTAACGGCTTTACTTGTAACTTTTCTACGCTACCCTTTATGTTTTTGCTAGTGGAGTCAAAGAAATACGCGTACAGTACTACTTATAATTACAGACAAAAAAAAAATATGATCGGATACATATGGAGCACTAAATTCTGGCTTAAAGTGCTTATTGGTGTTTCTGACATCGCTAGTACGTCATAAAGTAAGATGTGGCTATTTCTACAAAAGGGTAAAGGACACAAATGCAACAAATGGTCAATGGCTTTCTTATCTGACTCTTGTAAATTATAGTGAATGGCAACACATCACATGGTAACGTGTAAGTTATATAATTTGTTTTTGGGTTTATTTGGGCAATATACGATAGTAAGAACTTCTTATTGTGGCAGAAAAGATCATCGCTTAAGCTAACTTAGTAATAACTCCGAACCCGTTTAAATGCTAGCGAGATTACGCGAATTATGGCAGGTTTTACGCGAGTAGTTGGTATTCTCATCGAAAAATACTGTTTTTAACTTACACAAATAGTATTTTTAACTCTGGTTTATCACGTGTATGCGTCATTCCACGTAATAACACCTCAGACGTTATCAAACGTATCTATACGCGTGTGGCCTCAAAAATACGATGGTAATACTGTAGATTTCAGCCCTGTCCGAGGTCAGCTTGTTGAAGCAACACATTCAAACAAAACGGGTAAAGTAACAAATCTTGCGTGTAGAAAAAAAAACCTTACAATGAAATTCATTTCTGTTGTAGGAAAAATAATTCTCTTACGAGGTTGCGACAAGCCTTACGAACCGAAGTATCGTAAATTACAAGACGAAGGAGCCATTGCAGTGTTGTGCGCAATATTAGGACCTCCTCGGGACTTGGCTGGAAACGTAATTCTGTTTTTTGGGTATTCTATCCTTATTTGTTTGTTGTTCAGGAAATGTATGTTCTTGACGGGAGTGACACAACTGACATCAATGTACCGATAGTCACAGTGCTTATTAAAGATATGGAAGCTATCTTACAACCAAACCAAACACTATTCATTCAACTGATAACAGGTAATCATTATTTACTCATTTGTTTAATTATTTTGTGTATTTTGACACATTTCAGAACGCAATGAGTTCATAGATTTATTCGAATCTGGATGGATGTGGGCATGGCAAATATCTTTAATTGCAATTAGTTTGTTCAATGCCGGATTCGCAGTGTACAGGTACGTTGAAGCTTTTTTACCTACAATTAATACTAATGGTTGTTTCAAAGAATTGTTAGCTTGGTAAGGCACTATGGTGGCTGTAAGAGAACTGTTGGATTATGCTGCATAATATTATGCCTGATTTCAACCATAGGTACAGTATAGACAGTTGTTTATGTTATTTCGTAGTTATAACCAACATTTAATAAGGAATTATGATTGCTGTTTCTCTTGATCCTTTTGGATGTAGAAGAATAGCTCCTTATTGGGTTCGAGGTATAGTTACCTATCCTAAATTTCATCTAGCTAAACGTTGTGTTATTAATAGGTTTATACAGACATTACCAGTGCCAATTGTGATTGCACCTCTATTTTTAATGGCTTTGTGGTGGTACCTACTTTTTTCCTGCGTTTTTTTACCTCATTGTTTTATTTTTAGGCACACTCTTTTGAAGTCACTCAAGTTTCAGGTTCATCCAGGTCTCCCACGTTTCAGGTATTATCTTTTCTATAATTTATAGAGTAATTTCGTTTATTCAAAGGTGGATATTTTATGCTTGGGTCACATTTCTCATTGTTCAACAAATAGCAATATCAATAGCGGACTTTTTCTTTCGGGTATGAACAGCAGCCAACATTTTCTCACTTATTTCTTGGTTTAGTTCCCAGGAGTTGTTCAAGGTATATCTCCTACATTGTACTTTGTTGGATACACTATAGTATTAGTTTATTGTTGTATTACTCTTTATCGGTTAAAACGAAGAGTAAAGAAAATACAAGCCAAAAACAAGGAAACAAGAAAACAGCTTTTTCTGGTACCTCGAATGTTCCTTCAACTTTGACATTTCCCGCTAACCTTAATTCAATACAGATAAGAGCACAACTGTACGCTGTTGTCATAGTTATATTTTTGGCCTACCTGCTGTATGTATCATTACTGTACGTTATATTGTTATCACGTGTTTGTTGCAAGCTCTCGTATTTATTTTGTTGTAATAGAACTGGCGTTACTTCAACACCAACTGGCTGGGTATTGTGGCATTGGTTTTTTTCTATGATATTAAACGCCTTAATAACTGTTCAACTTTTTTCATTACATCCTCCAAGAAACGCACTTTCAGCTGATTCGTCTGGCACCAATTCAACTTCAAAGTACGCTTGTTTTATACGATTTATAAAAACGTATTTAAACGGTGTAGGCCAACGATCATCGACATGAATTTGAAAACAAATGACAGATACAAAAATGAACAAATATCATGTCAGTCTGAACCCCTCGAACAACCTAGTGATACAAAAATTGAGGAAACTATAGTTACGGGCGAGCTTACAAGTATTGAAGAGATATAAAAACAACACTATGTTTTAGGAAAATAATAATAAATTGTATTTATGTTTGGTTTAAAAATACTGTTCAAGAAAACCGGTACAATGACACCTTACAATTACCTGTGATGGTGTTATTGTTAGTTTTTGTGAGACAGATAGACAACTCTGAACTTGCTCGAACAACATGCATAAGAGATAAAAATATTATTGCTTAATGTCCTCTAACCCGCTCAAATGATCGACTAAGAAATTCTAGAATAGGATTTTCCTTGTCTTAAGTCACCAGGGTATTAATAAAACTCCGAAAGGGGTGACAACACCAGCGACTTCCACGCAGTTCACCCTGGGCAACGACGCTAATTAAATAAAACAAGATCTATGCCATCGACAACGTCAAAAGGAACCGGTACGTTGGTCGATGGCCAAAAAGTTTTGCAACCGTCGGCTAACGTGCTGGTCGGGGAACAAGTTCCCCGTAAACAAAAACAAAAAACAAAAAACAAAAAAAAATCGAGGGAATATCGTGCAATTACACCGGCCAAGGCTTATACCATAAGGTGCCGCGGTGTAGCGAAGAAGCGAGTTCGAGCTTCTCCCCAAAAATCGAGAATTAACCTTAAGAAAATATCAATAATCATAATGAGAATTCTAGTGTTAGGTTTGTACCTATCGTCGATAGACATATGCAACCCAAACACAAAATCTTTCGAAAGATACAACCCAAACCACAAAAGACTAGTAACAGACACCGTGCCAGTACGTATAAATCAACCTCATTACCATCAAGAGAATAGACAAATTAAGATAAACACGGAATTCATCTACAGAAAACACACAAAACACAAAACGCTTAGTTACCACAACCTCACATATACCTCTTTCCCCTCAAGATTAGTAAAAAATGTTGTAAAAAACGTAATAAAAACAAATCTACCCAAACCTTTAATCCTGGCAACCGTAACGTTACCAAGTATTACATTTATCTTGCTCCTCCTTCTTACAGAAAATACAAAAATCCCACACAATTGCAAAACGCGTAACAACGTACATTACAAAAAGGTAAGTACAGTAAACTTTAAAATTCTCCCTCTCGTCTCTTTATATTTTCGCATAATAGCTTTTCAAATCTTACCAGAACTCATAATGTCCCTAAACAACACCCCAAATAACAACACAAATTACTCCAACGAATGTTCAGAAATCAAGAATAAAAGAAGTAGAAGTAAACATTTTACGGCAAAGCCAAATCTCAAAAAAAGATACAACAGAAACAAATATAACACAAGTGATGGAAAACCACACTCCCCCATAAACTCCCGACGGACATATAATAAAATTAATAAAATAATTTATTTTCAGTCCTTATCCTTTTTGTCGCCTCATCAACACATACACAACATGTCTGCAAATAACAACAACAATCGTCTCAATGGTTTCGCCAATATGACCCGTGAAGAAGCTATGGTAAGACTAGGATCACTCCAAGATAGTCCCTTCAAAGCAACCCTCGAAAAACAAGTCCTGGATTCCATTACAAAGAGAGAAGAACAAGAGAATATAAACCTTCTCCTCTCTTTTGTTAATGCATCCAACAAGGACGAGGAAGTAAGTATTGTATCACCTTCTTTTCTTTTTCTCAAACTCCAAAAAATCCTAATCTCTCTTCAGGACGAGGATGGTATCTTTGCAAACGAACAACATGACCCAGATAAGGTTGATCTTTCGACGCGCTATGGTCGCTTGGTGGAATGGACACAGCTCATCCACTTCTCAGCGGCTTTCGGTGTTTTCTACCCAGGCGGTCCAATATCTCCCGATATCGATGTTAATAAGATGATAGAGTTACCTACTAAATTCAGAAACTGGCTAACTAAAGGTAACGTAAACCCTATTTTTAAGATTCGCTTTTATATTTTCTCCTCTTTTAAACAAAAGAAGACATTATCTCTTCACTCTCTTTCCTTTTCTGAAAATGTAGTATTAAACAAATCTAAAACGAACATTTTCTCTAAACTAAAAACTAAATCCTCCCTTGTTTTCAAAAAATACGAACTAAACTATGCCCGTTTCAACACCTTCAAAAATATCAATACCTCTCGCACTGTAAAATACAATGTAAACAATTGCAGTAATTACGAAAATACAAAAAATCTAAAAAAACAGTTTTATTTAATGTTAACAAATACTCATCATGCTATAGGATATGTTGGTTACGCATCAGTTCCCCTTCCACATGGTCATTGCGCATTCGTTTTTGGTTTGAAAATTGGTACTGTTCCTGAAGCGTACTTAGAAGAAGTCAAATTCTTCAAAGATACGCTGAGAAAGAACTTGATTCCTGCCAGTGCTCATACCTTCTTCGATATCGACAGAACCAAAACGTTGATTGATTTCCTTCGCTATATGGAAGATTTCATGAACTGCCGTATACTGACGCTATGGAGTAACACCGAGCCCTTCAATGTTAACGACATCTTGACCAAATGGAAACCCAATGCTCCAAAACCAGCGGTAATAGTAGACTCTCAAACGTATTCGAACCACGGAATATCAAGGACGTCATTTATCGCCGATATTATCTTAGCTCCAAACCAAAACAAGAGCTCAGTAGTTACAGTCCTCAAGAACGCTGGATATCACCTTGCTCTAGCAGAAGATAATGGGTTCGGTCGCTTTATTCCTTGTAGAATGAAATTTGACAAGAATCTCTCCTTGTATCTTGGTAAGACATGGATGGGCACTCCTAAAGATATTTTAATTGCACTCGCTGAAATTAAGGTAACAAAAACAACTTACATAGCTTCTAAGGATATTAGGTATACGCCCGCAGTATTTGCTATGATTGCACAGCAAAAGGTAACAAGACATCGCATTATATTGTCAGTTTCGGTAGTGTATCTGCTAAGAAGACTGTTGAAAGACAGTTCAAAGGAATGTTCTCTCTCAAGATTAACAAGAAACAAAGACTTCTTCGTTTTGGCGATAAAAGATTCTAGATACGATGCACGACGCGCTACGACAGCATTAAGACCCAAATTATTTTTAGAGTTCAACCGAAAGCCCCTTTTCGTACATGTTAAGATACCTAATAAACATGGTTTTTCCTCTAACATTTGTATTAATCGATTAATCATACCACGTATAGTTCACAATATTTGTCAAGTCCTCAAATTTAGAAAACCAAAGACCATCCAAATCAACGGCTTCTTTTCCACCCTCTACACATGTCACTATGATATAAAGATAAGTACGCTCCTAAATAACATAATGAAACCTAACTCTGATGCCAAGATTGACGACTTTTTCTTTCTCTCCTGTTTCAAGTACGTTACTACATCGTCACGCGTAAGTACGCTTATCAATAACAAAATAACAATTATAAGGCGTCTAAGAGGAGGAGGCAAACAAAAAACTACGAAATCATACAAAAACAAGATAAACATTGCCTCATGGAACATTAAAGGTAGGATAGAAACTAAATCAAGCAATGTGAAAGCACTAATCGAAAATAATAACCTAGATATCATATGCCTTCAAGAAATACATAGATCCACGGAACAAATAAAGAGCGACGCCTTCAACAAAGTACTCAAAAAACACTTCATAAACTTCAAATTCTTCGCAAACGTCCCAAATAGAAATGAAATAAATAACACGTACATGAAGACTAACTCTGATCTCATAGATAACATGTCTTGGTCTGATGCAGAAAAAATAGACCTAAAAAACAAACTAACAACGAAATCGGCAAGAGCAAAAGGCGGCCTCGCAATCCTCGTTCACAAGGAGCTAATGAAAGTTACAAAAATAATTAGTCATCCAAATAATTTCTTCCAAGCCATCACCATCAAAAACAAAGACAACAAACTAACGCTAATATACAATGTGTATCTATGCGCTTATAAAATCCACAACAAAATCGAACAACTCGAAATCATCAGTAAGTTCACAAAAAAAATGACAAACAAAAATAAGGATATCAATAACGTAATACTCATAGGGGACTGGAATATGGCCCAATACGACAAAGATAAACAATTTTGGTTCAACGAAAAATTCATAGAAATCAAAACAAAGTACGAAAACATTCTCAATACATTTAAGTTACATAACGGCCTTACAGACCCAATAGATCACTTAAAGAACTGTACTAAGAGTCTTACCTTCAAACTAAATACAAAAATAAAGAAATATGGTAAAGGTACACTCCATGAAAGAATCGACTTCGCGTTAACCACAAATCCCAAAAAAACATCATCACTAATTACAATATTAGACGAGTGCGCATCAGATCATAAACCAATTATATTGACAACACGTTTCATCCCATGTAGCAAAGTAAAGAACACACCCAAGACAAGAAAAACAAAGAAGAAACTAAACACGAGAAGTCCAAAGCTAAAGCTCAAAATCCCTCTCTTCTCTCCCTCTGACTACACTATGAATTTAATTAAAAATGCAGGAGAAGACGAGTACCTAAGTGACATTTATGTCGACAGAGCAGTAACGAATTTTACAAAAGAATTATTTAAATACACAGCTAGAGAAGTAGGAATCAGAAACAACAATCACAACAGAAAACCGTACGTGGAACACTCAGAACATAAAAGATTAAAAAGCCTAAAAAATATGTGTAGAAAGATCAATAACCAAATAACTAATGAGGAACCTAATAGACCTATCAATAGAAATATAAACAAAGTAAATAAATGGATGGACAAAGCTGAAGAAAACAAACTCCTAAGGATCCCAAGAATTGAAGAAAAAAACTCGGTACAAAAAATCATATTAAAAAAGAACACGAATTTACTAAATCATTGGATCAAAGCCCTCACAAACAACATGAAGAAAATCTGCGTAGACAGATCAATAGATGAACTTTCAGAACTATCGAACCGTACGGTATACAAGAAATACAAATATTTAAAACAATTCAACGACAAAAAAGGAACTAACTCTTTCACAGAAAGTGTTATAAGCTCAATCGACGGTATTCCAATAATAATGAACGATGACGAATCCATCTTCAATGAGTTTTATAGCTTTTGGTCTAAACTATTTGAAAGCAACTTCGATCACCCATACAAAGACCAAAGTAAAAAATGTCCAATACCTACACTCTCAAGACCTCCTAACTTTAAAGCTAGTTTCAACACGATATACAATCAGGAAATATGTAGTATAAATACGCTAGAAATAACCACAATTATAAAACAGATGAAGTCTTTCAAAGCACCAGGTACGACTGGCCTAGGAGCCGAAATATATAAAGAACTTTCATACGACAATATAAAAATAATAAAGAACTTATGCAACATATGCCTCAAAACAAAGAAAATACCAGGGCAATGGAAAGAATCAACGATGATCCTTCTTGAAAAAAACAAACAGAAAAAGGATGACGTCTCACAATACCGCCCAATATGCCTCTTAAACTCGATGTACAAAATCTACAGCACACTTATAACGAAGAGACTAACAAGTATCCTAAGGAGGAACAAGGTAATATCAGATTTCCAATTTGGGTTCTATAACAATAGATCGATCCACATGGCTCACAAAATGTATCACCAAATACTAGAAGACGCAAATTTAAAAAAAAAACCTTTATTTATCCTTTACATAGATTTCAAGAAGGCTTACGATTCGGTACAATTCTGGGCCCTTCTGGCAGCACTGAAAATACAAGGACTATCCAAAGAATGGTGCGACATAATTATGTCCCTACTGAAAGATGTGAGTACAGAGTTAAATATCCCAGTAGGATCAAAGAAATTTCCCATAAACAAAGGCGTTAGACAAGGTGACGTAATAAGCCCTATCCTTTTCTCCCTTTTCATTAACGTCTTACTTAAAGAATTAGAACAATCTAACCTGGGGTATATGTGGTCAGATATCATAATTGCAGTGCTAGCATATGCGGATGACCTGAAAATTATGGCCAAATCTAAACAAGACATGGAAAAAATGTTCAAAATACTAAAAAAATGGTGCTCTTTTTTCGGAATGGAAATAAACTGCTCCAAATCAGCCCTAACATACAACAAGTACGTAAACTTGAAAAACATACCATCATTAATCTGGAAAGACAAAATCATACCGGTCATAGACGAAAAAACAAATTACAAAGACCTAGGTATTTTAACGAATGCAAACCTTGACTTTACAAAACAGATAAATAAAACAGTTGCTACTCACAGAAAAAGACTTAAGACGCTTTGGTCTAATAAACTATCGGTACACAACAAAGTTAAACTAATCAATACAGTAATTAATCCAGCTGTAGATTTTGTAAGCACCTCGATCTTTTTGGGAAATGAAGCACTTAACGAAATGGACAACAACGCAATAGGTATAATTAAAGGCTCAGCCAAACTACGTCATAACCTTCTCAATGCAAGATTCCTAATACCCCTTACAGGCGCTAACCTAAAATCCCTCTTCGTAAATCAGACAGTGGGTTACGTTAATAACCTAATCTCAAAATGCCTAAATTCAGACAATATAGCACTACGGAAAATCACGGAAAGAAGATGTTTCTCTTCACCCACGTACTGTACCTCATGTAATACAAATGAAGAATTAGATATTGATATAAACTCAGACTCGGTAACGATTGCCTCAGAATTACTAAAAAAAACAGGCCTAAGATTACAACACAATTACGAATTATCAAAGATAGAAAGAAAAATGACAAGAAGAGATAAAACCGAATTCAACAATAACGCTCTCATCATCAATGAATATATCACAATAGCTACAGATGGCTCTCTATCAAATAAAGGCGAAGCAGGTATAGGCATATATGCCCCAAATAATATCAACATTAGCCTCCCAGTTTTATTTAACAAAACGTCAATTAACGCGGAATTAGAAGCAATAGAAGTAGTACTAAAAATATCTCCATTAGACACCAAAATAATGATTGCCTCAGACTGTACATCAGCAATAGAATCTATCATCAACTGGAATAACTGGCCAAAAAAGAAAAAGATAAACAAACCGCATTACCATACCATTAACAGAATCCACAGAGAAATTAATAAAAGATCGGAACCAATTAGATTCTTATGGGTGCCTAGTCACACCCTAGAAGATAAAATAAAAGCTAATAAACCTAATATCGTTAAACGAATCAAACAACTGGAAAGTAAACACGGTACCATCATCACGCAAAAACTCTTACTAATGAATTTTAAAGCAGACAAACTAGCGGATAAAGAAAGAAGTAACAATAAAGTTATAGGAATCCCAAAAGGTCTACCAAACTGGAATATAACGTTCAATGGATCCATACTTGAATCAGGATTGAGAGAACATGTAACAAATAGCTTTACAGAATATTTTTTCGACAAACTCGAAGAGAACTCTAACAAACACTGTAGAACGAGAAAAAATATCAATTTCAAAGCCAGCGTTACAGAAAATAAACTACATATTGACAGAACGATATCGTCATGGCTGTTAAAAGTAAGAAGCAACGGCCTTCCATTAAATAATTTCATGCATAAAAAAGGTAAACATATAAAATTCCCAATCACTCAAGCGAGATACATGAAAATGTACCCTAATCCTTTTTGTTCTATATGCCAATCCCGTAAGAAATTAGAAAAAGAAGAAAACTTTACGCACTTTGTCTTATGTCACTCAACATACTTCTTTGAAAGACTGCAACATCACGCAAACCGAATAACGCAAGAACACCTAAAAAACAACGTAGAGGATAAAGTAAGCAATAAAAAGAAATACAACAATATTGTGAACCCAAAGAACTCCTTCTGTAAATGTAAATGGTTCCGAAAGGAGGAACCGTCAAACGAAAGATTAGAACTAGCGATAATAGGAAAAAAAGAAATTAATAACCCAAAACCATTCAAAGTGAAATGGATATTCACTACTGAAGAAGAAGCTAACGACCCGAACCTATACCGTGGAGCACAAGGATACGTAACTAAAAAATTTGTAAAAGAACTAGAAACAAACTTCGAAATCGAACCTGCATCTGCCACAAAATTAGCGAATAAACTCAACACATTATATACGAGATTACTATACGAAAAATACCGCGTAAGGTGCAATAGAACAATAAAAATAAAGAAACACCTTAAACAATACGTAAGCACAGATTACATACGCTGGAATATCAGATACGGTAATATACCAATTACTGAAATTTTTCCAATTGATAGAGGTAAATAATAAATCTAACACGGCAGAATCGAACAATCTTCAGGGGAAGAGAATGCGACTTTAGGGCGCTTTGTTCAATGACCTGCCTTAACAAAATAACAATAAACTAACTAAAACTCCGAAACCTTTCGGATGTTATTTGTTTTTAACAAAGATGGCTGGTTGTACGCATATACTTGGTAATGTCATGTCTAACGTTGATATTTATTGTTTTAAATCTAATTGTTACCCGATTAGCGTTTTTAATTATAGTATTGCAAGTCTTTGCGTCAATACACGTAATAACACCTCAGACGTTATCAAACGTATCTATACGCGTGTGGCCTCAAAAATACGATGGTAATACTGTAGATTTCAGCCCTGTCCGAGGTCAGCTTGTTGACACCACTCACTCAAATAAAACAGGTAATTCATACATATTAAGCGGCTTAGTAGCCCATTTAGTCCATTGTAGGAAAAATCGTTCTCATACGAACTTGCGACAAGCCTTACGAACCGAAGTATCGTAAATTACAAGACGAAGGAGCTATTGCAGTGTTGTGCGCAATATTAGGGCCTCCTCGGGACTTGGCTGGAAACGTAATTCTGTTTTTTGGGTATTCTATCCTTATTTGTTTGTTGTTCAGGAAATGTATGTTCTTGACGGGAGTGACACAACTGACATAAATGTACCGATAGTCACAGTGCTTATTGAAGATATGGAAGCTATCTTACAACCAAACCAAACACTATTCATTCAACTGATAACAGGTAATTGTTGAGATTCCATTTGTTTAATTATTGTTGTGTATTTTGACACATTTCAGAACGCAATGAGTTCATAGATTTATTCGAATCTGGATGGATGTGGGCATGGCAAATATCTTTAATTGCAATCAGTTTATTCAATGCTGTATTTGCTGTATACAGGTACGTATAGAACGCTGAACTATTCCACACTAACTTGTTTTGTATCAAAGAATTGTTAGGCTGGTAAGGTACTATGGTAGTTGTAAGATGACTGTTGGATTATGCTGTATGATATTATGCCTGGTTTCAACCATAGGTATTATAGTATTACTATGTGAGTCCTTCATAACACTTTCATTAAGGTCTGCTCATACATTTTTCTGTGGACCCTTTAGGATGCAGAAGACGAAGTCCCTTTTGGTTTAGAGGTACATAGTGTTAATACAATCCAGTAAAGAATCTCATATTTTTTTATTATAAACAGCATTTATACAGACATTACCAGTACCAATTGTGATTGCACCTCTATTTTTAATGGCCTTGTGGTGGTACCTACTTTTCTTGCGTTTTTTTTCCTCATCTTTTTATTTTTAGGCACACTCTTTTGAAGTCACTCAAGTTTCAGGTTCATCCTGGTCTCCCACGTTTCAGGTATTATCTTTTCTATAATTTATAGCATAGAATGTGTTAATGTAAGTTATTTAAAAAGGTGGATATTCTATGCTTGGGTCACGTTTCTTATTGTTCAAGAGATAGCAATATCAATAGCAGACATATTGTTTCGGGTATGAACAGTAGTAGAAAACACTTTCTTATTTCTTTCAGTTCCCAGCAATCGTTCAAGCTATTTCTCCTACACTATACTTTATTGGATACACTATAGTATTGGTTTATTGTTGCATTACTCTTTATCGGTTAAAACGAAGAGTAAAGAAAATACAAGGAAAAAACAGTGAAACAAGAAAACAGCTATTTCTGGTACAGTACTGTTATGTTTTTGTGCTTGTACATACTTACCTCGTTTACAGATAAGAGCACAACTGTACGCTGTTGTCATAGTTATATTTTTTGCATACCTCATATTCATTTCGTTGCTGTACGTTGTTTACTGACACCACGTGTTGGTTGCTAAATGTACCGATATTTTCTTATTTTTTTTTAAGGGCTGGAGTTACTGGACAGCCTACTGGGTGGGTATTATGGGAGTGGTTTTTTTCCTTAATCATGAGTGCATTGATAACTGTTCAACTTGTTTCATTACACCCTCCTAGAAGCACAAGCAAATCTGATTCTTCCGCCAATAAGTCTGCAAAGTACGCTTTTTATTTTATCTTACAAACATGTAATGTATTGTAATCTTGTAGGCCGACTATCATCGATATGAATATGAAAACAAATGATAGATACAAAAATGAAGAATCTTCCTCTCAATCTTCTCCTCAAGGTACCTTGAGTGATACAAAACTTGAGAAGACTGTAGCCACAGTTGGCGAGATTACGACTATAGAAGAGACATAAAAACTCGGGATACTATTGTATTGTATTGTCCAAGAAGACATTCTTTTTTTGATTTAATCAACTTTGTAACAATAAACGTGACTCTATGTTTCATTAATTACTCCGTCGTTTAGTCACGCTGTGCATAAAATAAATACCTTTGTGATACCGAAACACTACATCTTGGGTATTATGATTAAGATTATACCTATAGGTACCACACAGTAGTTTTTTGACAGCTAATTTAGTCTTTTTTCTAGTACTATTATTACTACCTCACGTGTTCGCGATAATACGTGTTGTATCTCCTAAAACGCTATCAAATACATATATACGCGTATGGCCACAGAAATACGATGGTAATACTGTAAATTTCAGCCCTGTCTTTGGTCAGCTTGTTGATTCAACACACTCAAACAAAACGGGTGCGGTCATTTTTTAATTTATCTTTTTTTGAATTTTTTTTTGGTTTTGATTTCTTTTACCAAATGCCGCAAGTTTATTTACAGCGTTGTTTTTAGATAAGATAGTATTACTTCGAGGTTGTGATACCCCTTATGAACCAGAGTATAGAAAATTACAAGCAGAAGGTGTCATTGCTGTAATTTGTGCAGTATTCACTCCACGTGAACCAGGAAACGTAAGAAAAAATACTAATAGGAACTATAAAAGGATTACAGCTTAGCCTTTTTTCAATTTTCAGGAGATGTACAAAATCGATGGAAGCAAAACAAGTGATATTCATGTACCAATAGTTACAGCTAAAGAAAGTGACTTTAATTTTATCACGTGGGAAAAAAATAAAACCGTGATAGTGTGCATCGAAACAGGCAAGTTTTTTTTAGAACTAGCGCTTTCAAGAATTGACGTTGAGGAATAGAACCTAATGAATACATTACCGTTTATGAGTCTGGATGGGCGTGGGCGTGGCAGGGTAGTCTTATCATATTTGCTCTATTCAATACTGCATTTGCTTTAGCCAGGTATGTTGCGGGCAAAGAATGCTGGCATAAAAAAACCACCTTTTGTTTCAACAAATCATATAATTTGTTTAGGATTTATAAGCTTGCTATTCATTTTGGCGGTTGTAAACCTACTGTAGGTTTAGCAGCCGTGGTGTTATGCTTTATAGCATCGATAGAGATGCTTTTTGTGTTTTCTACGGATCCATTGGGCATGCGTCGTCTTCTTCCTTGGTGGGCACGTGGTGTTATATTCGCGCTTCCTTTGCCGATAGTGTTAGCGCCTTTGTTTCTAATGACGCTATGGTGGTAAGGTTTTTTGAGTTTATACTATCTTTTATACCCATCGTACATTTCAGGCACACACTTTTGGGGTCTCTGAGGGTTCAGCTTCATCCAAGGTTGCCAAGTTTTAGGTGAGTACAGAAAGTTTTTACTTCTTTCTTCTTTTCTTATCATAAGCTCCAGGTGGGTATTCTATGTCTGGATTACTTTTTTAATCGTACAAGAATTAGTTGTATCATCTATTAGCGCTGTAATGGAGGTAGGGACAAGCTATACTTAGATCAATTAATCACTTTTGTCAACTTTCTAGAGGCCATCGATTTTTGTTCTTTTGATCTCGCCTTGCTTGGATATTATAGGGTTCACAATCGTTTTAACTTATTGTGTTGTAACTCTTGTACGTTTAAAACAACGCGTGGAAAAGATAAAAGTTAGAAGTAAAGACACAAAGAGACACTTACGTATTGTAAGCACATGTTTTTGACAAAACTGACTTTATCATTTCCTAGATTAAATACGAACTGTACGCGATAATAATTGGTATAATGGCTGTATACACTCTCTTCATTGTCCTATTGTGCGTCCTAGTTAAAAACCCTTGAGTTTATCTTACTATCCTGTAGTACTGGAGTCACCTTCCATCCTGCATCTGAACTCATATTTTTCTGGTTTGTTTGGGTTGTTATGTGTTCTCTTATTACTATACAACTATTTGCTCTTCGACCACCAAGAAAAGGAGGTAAACGGGACTCAACAACTGGTGACACGTGCGCATTAACATTTTCCTGAAAAATACGTAAACAAGGCTTACCTCGCTACAATATAGGCCAACAATTATTGAGACGCATCTACGTACAAACGACTTGCTTTACAAACATGAACAAACGGGATCAGAAGGCCAGTCGAAAGGCGATTATACAGAAGAGTCTAAGAATATAGCAACACCTCCTGCTGCTGTAATCAATACGTGTGAAACAATATCGAGCAGTAAGCTCGCTCCACCAAGACTTGTAGAAGAGATATTGTAATTTATTATTTAATTTTTGTAACCGCAATATTTTTTATTCAAACTAAGTCCTTGCTCCCGCTAAAAGGTCAGAATCAAACCTGTTACGTTGTACTGGCCTGCAAGTATTACTCTTGTGGGTGTAAGAGATAAATAAAATGATAAGCGCTAAAACTAGGTGAGAAACTCGTCTTTTTTGTTTAACGCTACGCTACAGCGTCTAATGTATGTGAAAGGCGCCCTTTGGCTGGTCTGAGTCAAAAAGATATTGACAACCGTGACAACACGGCAAGGTCTGTGCGTGCAGGCTTTAAAACTCCTAAAAAAGCCAAACAGCTACCAAGTACGTTTCAGTTCATTTCTCCAAAGTAACGTGTCAAAGCGAACATCAGCAAGCGCACTCGCTCTAAAACGCGTCCTCAAGCGCTATCTAGCGACCTTTCAAAAAGTAAATCCAAACCGAAAGCAACTATCGCCAATCCATCGCTATCTGAGAGCGTAACGCTTAAAGTTGTTAAACCAATTCAAATTAGCTTCTTGAGTTCTTCTGTAAGATATTTTCGTCTTTTTTATTTTTGGATTTGTAACGGCTGTTCATTTTTAACTAGGAACGAAACCTTTCAAGACAACCCAAGCAGCTAAATGCGGCCAAACAACCACGTGAAGCAGAAGAAAAATCTAAGCAAGTACGAACCTCATAGTGCGCGTTGTGGTTCACTATCTAAGTATACTCTAGGCTTCTGAACCACCTATCAAACGAGAAGCAGTGGCTTCGAGCAAGCCTGAACCAAAGATTCAAACTACTTCAAAACCAAAACCTGTCGTCACACGTGCAGTAACCCCAAAGGCGAAGGTCTCTGTTGCCAAAACACCTACTAAGAAACCGACACCTACGGATACTTTACCTGCTGATAGTTTCAAGACTCCCGTCAAATCCAAACACTCACCAACAACTCCATCAACACCAGCGACTCCAGCAACTCCAAAAATAGGTACGAAACCAAAACTGATTTTTTGGGTTACTTCTCACAGAGCTTTCGTCTTATTTTAGTTACAATGCCTGAGTTACTCACAATGACACCTCGAACGTTAAGAACCCGCGTTTTTGCTCTACAGAAGCGGTTGCAAAAGGAGAAGCAGCAAACAACGATTTTGAAGCAGAAGACAAAGCATGTTAAGCTCTATGCCTTAGCAGCAAAGACGTCTGGTGATCTTCTACATACAGCAAAGCGTAAAGCTATAAAGCTGCAAGAGACAGTGGATAAATTAAAGACCTCCACCGGACACTATGAGCAACTATGTACTCAGCTAAACAAGAGGCTTAAAGTGAAACAGGAGGAAGCTGAGACATGGGAACAACTTGTTAAGGACGCAAAAAAACCAAAAGACACAGCTGTCACATGTACGAGATTTACCTTTTTCTTGTTTTTCGTTGAGCACGTTATCCTTACACGTTGATTTCAGGTGATACTGTATTGATCATAGACACCAATTGCTATTTAAGTCAGCTGTGTCAAATCAAGTTTATAGAGGACTTAAAGTGCGTTTCTATCATTGTTCCTCTTGCTGGTACGTACCCCTATATGAATTATCTTTGGGACACCCAACCAAAGTTGTTTTTTTATGTCACGTGTTCTTTCACGTGATTTGTTAGTTGTATTGTTGACTGGGTTTTTTTGTAGTGTCCCGAGAACTTGATGGGTTAAAGAATAATTCAAGTCCAAATACACGTGCAGACGCACGTCATGCCAATGACTTTTTGTTTAACACAAGAAGCTCCCCATATATTAGAGGTCAAAGACAAATGGAGTTCTATCAGCTCAATCGTGTACGTATTTGTTCACTGTTTTTTTTGCAAACTACAGCCCTAATTCGAAGAAAAAAGCTCGCTGGTGCACCACATTATTTTTGATTTGTGCCGTTTTTCTTGTGTTGCATTAGTTAGTATAGCGTTTCTAACATAACCAAAAGGGCATGGATCCACGCACAAGCGATGAGTGGATCATAAATTGTGCGTTGTATTTTACAAGAAATAATGTATCGAAAGATGTTTGGCTTCTCTCCAATGATAAGAACTTGGTTTACCAAGCTAAGTTCCATTATGGAGTTCAATCAGAGTACGTAATACTGAATTATATTTTTTCTTTATTTGGAAACAAAGCTACACTTGTGACCATTAATGGCTATATTTTCTTTATTTTACTTTCCAGCTTTTTTCTTACTTTTGTTTTTCAAATGTATTTACTCTTCTCTAGTACTTTCAACGAGTTTATGACATCTCACCATTTTGAAAAACCTTTATACAACGATAGCTTAGAATCAAATACAAATACAACTCTTCAATCTCATTTCAGAAACGTCAATAGAGCGAAAGAAAGACGAAAGGCTCGCTCTAATAAACAACGCACAGGTGGAATACAACCACCTTCATACGATTATTCTCATAGACCTGGACCTTATTCTGGCTCAGACACCTCATCTAGAAGTCAATATGGAGCAAGAAGTTCGTATAACCGCATGGAAGGACCTCCTGCAGGTGATTACGGAAGATGTACTTCAGCAAGTCGAAGTTATGCTCCAGCAAACAGAAGAGGATATTCTGCTTCTAGAAGCTCCTACTCTGGATATGGTAGCGAGAATCCTTACAGCAGTAGGCATTCAATACGGGATGAATATGGGGCTTTGACTGGCCCTTGTGGCCGAAAGCAAGTACTTTATAATGATTTATCTTACTAGAAATGTAAAATAAAGCTTTTGTATCAGGTTTATACCATCTTAAATGCACGTAAGAATAACGGATGTAGTATTAGTTGATGTCTTTTACCAAATTCATGTAAACGCAAAAATGAATGCAACTTATCAAGATGAACGTTAAGCCACTATTGAAAACGACATTTTTTTTGCCTAGGATTAAACACAAAAACTACTTAACGTATTTAACACCTACGTGGTACGTCACTGGAGAAAATCGAGGTAGTTTTTTATCTCTGGAATCGTTTCAAATCATGTACCACTAATAGATTGCTTCAAAAAGGTTTAATTTACAGTTATAACTCTAACACAAGTAATGAGCAAAACACAAAAAGATGTGGTAACAGAAACAATAGTACAGCAGCGAACTTCGCTTACGAGTATGTCATTTTATGTAGTAGTAGTTTTATGTAGTTTTATCGTAGGTGGTAGCAATGCTAGTACTCTCTTTGCTGTTTTACCACTTGATTATTTGTCACATTTTTGGATATCTTTCCCTTAACGAAGCTTTGATATCACGTTTTGTGTCAAAGAACTGGCTTTATGCATTAGAGAGCACAATCTTTTTGCTAATAAATATGGTATGACATTGGCAGCGATAGAAAAGCAGTTTGGCAGTGAGTGCTTTTCTGAAGAAGATTTTTATGAAAAGATGGAAAGAGACAAGCGAATTAGAAGTATAAATCTTTTTTATTGGTTTGTATGCTCCTCATTTATTTACTTATTCTCAATTCTTCAAATATTCTTGGCAGTGTTCTATGGGAATAATAAATGCAAGGAAACCGCTTGTACGACAAAAGCTTATAGCCTTACTCCTACTAGATAATGACCTTTTCTTTAGTTGTGGGTCTTGGCGTGGACGATAAGTGATGGTGTTTTCTCCATTGTGTTCAACTTAACATGTTGCCTTGTTTGTTTATGGTTTGGCATAGTTTACAAGTATTATGGTTGTATACATTGGATTATTTTTTCATATTACTTTATGATACTAGTATCTATAATTGCTGGCACTGTACTTGTTGCAGAGAGTAGAGAGTGCTTGGATTATGCACCATCAACATGGAAACTAGGATTAGGAGTTGTTGTTTCAAAATGGATACTATATGTATTATATGTGTATTTGCCTTGTTGTCTACTGTAAAAGGTATCCGAAAATCACTAAACTATTCAAAAGATATCCAACCTTTCGTTTTTTTTTTACTATCAAATAATAAAAAATACTGAATACAAGTTTCTGCTCTTGAATATCTTGACTTTATGTCCTGCTTCAGCTAGATTCCCTGCTGAGTTCCTTTAAAACACTCATGCTCACTGTTACATCCACTGGACACGGGGCTATATTACATTGGTCACATGGCAACAAAAGGATATATTGATAGTGCAAAACAACATTATTTTGTTATTTATTATTATTGAAATAAAATGAAGAATTATTCATTGATCTTTTCCTGATTCAACCTGCTGTCAAAAGAGCTTTGATACTAAAAATTGAGCAACCTTAACGATTTTTATGTGTGCAAGATCTGATAGCTTCATTTGTTACTCCATTTGTACCCCAAGCGCTAATTTTATGAGCACCAACAAGTTCTTTGATGCTTTCATCTGTCACGGAAGTGTAGTTAAGATTGATAGTATGTACTCCTGCAAGAGCTTTGACACCTTCATCTGTCACTGAAGTGTTGCCAAGATTAATAGTATGTACTCCTGCAATAGCTTTGACACCTTCATCTGTCACTGAAGTGTAGTCAAGATTGATAGTATGTACTCCTGCAAGAGCTTTGACACCTTCATCAGTTACTGAAGTGCTGCGAAGGGAAATAGTATGTACTCCTGCAATAGCTTTGACACCTTCATCTGTCACTGAAGTGTTGTTAAGATTGATAGTATGTACTCCTGCAATAGCTTTGACACCTTCATTTGTCACTGAAGTCTTCTCAAGATTGATGGTATGTACTCCTCCCAGATCCATCAGTAATTCCTTATTAAATTGTCTAATTAATCTTGGAGCTTCGGTTCCATGGATCTTTTTGTTTTGAGCTGCATATCAACACCCTATACTTGCAGTATCTTGGAGGGTAACTAGGACTCCCAACTTGTTCTTGGTAAGTTGAAAGCACACTATTTTTTTTGAATTCATAAGCTATTTGTGTCTATGCTATCTTTGTAATCACACCTACGTTTTCACAAGGCCTTACACGCTTGTCACACTCACCAAAAATACAGTACCAGTTTGTATATTGTACTGTATAAGATAAAAACGATGGTGAATTTCTACAATTTTGATAAAATTGTAAAACTTGTGCAAAAACTGTGCCCTTTCGCTATCTCAGTTTAGTATAGGCAAAGCTGTTGCTAATAGCCTATTTATTATTTATTATTTATTATTTAAAATACTTCTAACAGTTTCATACTGAGGTTTAGGGTGGTTTTCTTCTATGCCGTTTACTTTTCCTTCTATTTTTAGAGCTGAATTTAAATTTTCTAAGAAAAACATTAACGCAAGGTTTTCGTACAATGTAATGATATCCTTGATTATATTTTGTTCGAATGGACTGCAATGCAGTCATGGCACTATGAATAGCCACATACCTTTTTGGTCTGTGTTCCCGAAATTCCTCGTTGTAAAGATTTTGAGCTGGCTCTAATCTTGATAGTCTAGGAAGGCTAGGAAGCCTTCTTTTTGTTGTATTCGAATTCCTTTCATGTGTGACTCGTATCGATTTTAGGTGTGACACAACTTTATAGGATTTATTTTCCTCTGCATGATCAAACGCTGTTAACCCTTGATCATCGCAAGCTAAAGTATGCATGTCAATATTTAGAAAATCCAAAAACAGCTGAAGCTTTTTTTTGGGTTTGTTTTACCCCTTACCTGACACTTTTGTATTGTAAGTGAGCAGCAACTTAACAAGTGTTATATAATCTCTCTTGGATGCATACCTAATAACTATGAGTAACTAATGTAATGGTACATGCAAACTTTGACAAAAACAAAAAAAACAGTGCTTACATTAAAAGCGTCTGTCCTTTGTTGTCCTGAAACAAGTGGTTAGAAGATATGGTTTGATACATATTATTAGGATATCATACGTAGTTGTTAATATGGTATTCTAGTATTCTCGGGTATGTGCGTATGATACAAATTGCAGCAGCTTCATCAACTTCAATAGCAATGTGAAGTATATTTTGGTCATTATCATTTGAGATACGCCAATTTGCTCCAATGTTAATAAGTTTATGAATAACATTTATCATTCTATGCCTTGCTGCTACTAAAGTACAAAGTCAATATATTATTAAATAGTATACTTTGCATACTCAGTAGACATGTATCTCCATCAGAAGTTGTCAAATCTGGAAGTAAATGTATTGTCAGTTTTGTTGCTAAACATTTCCCAATGAAAAGTAAAGTACCAATGTCAACTCCAAGATTAGCTAGTACATCAAGCCATGATCGTGAATGATAGCTCGAGTATTTCATCATAATATGTATAGGAGCCATACCAGCATAAAGACCATCTGTGAATGGTACAGCGAATAGGTTTTGTAATAACTTTGGTACAATTTCAACATAGTATGCATTTATCAATCTAGGTATTAAATCATAGTTGTGAAACTTTTTTGTTGATCCTGTTGGCTATTAGAGACAAAGGTATAAATTTGATTCTTACTTAATGCCAAATGAAGTAAAGAAATATCATTTTGTTGAATACAGTCCAAAGAAGCACCAAAAGTAATAAGCGTCTATTTGAAGAGTCAGGTTACACAAAGTAATTTTTTTTTCTATACCTGAAAAACATCAACCGCCTGCTCGTTATCTCCATACTCGGAACAAAGAATGTGTAAAGGAGTATGCCCATTAGCGTCTATATTATATTATATGAGAACCAAAGGGACTTTGGAAAGTAGTACCCATTGCGTTAATACCACCCTCAGGAAGTCGTATTTCATGTTTGCTTGAACACAAAACCCTCAAAGATTTCACATCACGTGTACTCACAAAAAAATGAACAATCGTGCTTCCTTTTGCTATAGTCCTTGGTATGCGCGTTATAGATGTACTCAAACTAGAATAAATACATTAGTACCAAACAGACACGTGAGGACCATACTCTAAACTAGGCGCTTGAAGTAATATCTCAACCGCACGCTTTTTATTCATAGTCATTGCAAGGGTCATTGGGGTGACTTGATCTTTAGCGAGTACTATGATTGGTATTAACACTTTGAAGTTATTAAAATGTTATCACGTGCATGTAAGTTGTGGAATATATCCATGAGTACAGTCATCATGAAAAAGGTGATTAGCATTTATTGCTTCATACTTGCTAAGAAACTTTTTATACTCTAAAAATGGGCAAGGTGCGTTTGCATCACAACCAATGTCTATCAACGTCTTTACAATTGCATATCTATTCTATAGGTCTTTGTGAGTTTATATTTAATCGTTTTAAAGTAAGTACCAATACGATAGCATAAAACAAGAGTAAGCCTTGATATCTCTTCGTCAGCTTTATGTTCTAAAAAAAAGATTAAAAAGTTAAGAAAATAAAAGGAATGTAAAGAATAAAGCGTACTTTTGTAAAAATGGATTTTGCCACTACTGGTACTATCCAGATAGATGCCAGGAGATCATTTATAGTTATTGTAAAGTGTACAGCATTAGAAAAGAAAACCATAGTCTTATGATCAGTCCCAAATGCAGCAAGAAGTGAAAACTTTAAAAGAAAGGCAATCTAACGAAGAAATGTTAGCACTTTAACACCTACAACCCTGAGAGAAAACAATCCAAAGTGCTCATTAATAACCAGTGTACCTTTGGTATTAAAAGAGTATACGGGTGAGGTAGAGTTGAAGTAAAAACATCTCGACAAGCTTTTGTTAATGTTTGATACATTTCATCAATAGGTAGATTCATAGCAATACTGGGCGTTAATACAGGAGGGTTTGATGATCCAAGGAGGGTAAAGAATTCTGTAATTGTTGAAACTGACCATTTTATATCATCAGATAACTTGAATCTATTACTCGGCATCCAAGTCAATAAAGGAGCGTTCAATGTTATATTGAGTTTTTTTTCCCTTTTTGATTTAATACTCTCTTCGATTACATCAGTTTGATGCTTATTGCTTTTTATAGGACAATAAAATGTATGTAGATTTGGGAAAACATTCGGATCTGAAAGAACTTGACATGCTTCAGAAGAACAAGAAAGAGTAAGATCCAGTCTTTCTAAATTTGGTAATATTGATGATATCTTCGCTAATTGATCACGTTTTGTTATAGGAAACTCGCTACGGATGATACATAATTCTTTAAGGTTTGTAGTAGAGTTTATGAACCAGGTATCGCTTTGAGAGACTAAAAAAACATCAGGCTTTTGAAGATTATGTACAACAAAATAACTTGAGCAGAAACGCAATTTGTGATGCGTGATAAGCATTGACGTTGTTATAAAGTACGTAGTACGAACCATTAAATACCCAGTCAAGGCGTGAAGCACTACAAAGGACTAGTTTCGTAAGTGTCGAACTGGAATGCTCTATTTTAGAGTCTGCACTTGGTATTAAGCTAATGGGCCTAAAAAAGGTTTACAACATGCGTAAAAGTGCGTTTTAGCTTACTTCAGAATTGCCAAACGTTCAATTCGCGGGCATTCTCGCAAGATCATTTGAAAGGGTGGCGTTATTACTGTAGGCGCTGAAAAAAGGTCTAAAGAGTGAATGTACTGACCAAACGTTCCTATTAAACGTTGATTCCGCGGAAATACCTTAAATCGTTACGTACCGGCTATACTACGCCATAATTTGAACGGTACGGGTGAATAATGAAACGAAACCGCATGCCAAGTTAATGGACTCGCAACCGCCTTTGAAGCGAGTTTAAACGCAGTTGATAACGACCATCGCTCGTGAAGTGTCAGTAGTGAAGCAATATGTGTCAACAGCTCTATTGGAAGAGATTCCATTCAAAATGGATCCAAACTGAGTTATTGTAAAAAGGATTAAGTGTCGTTGCTTTTTCTCGGTTTAGCTTCAGCGAAATGTGAGTGTTGCGAAGTCTTCTCTTTTCACAAGGTGCCACTCATTTTAGAGTGTCACAAGACCAGTGTATTGTTAACCTATCAGAAGGACATCGCAAGCAAACTTCAGATTGACTTCAATTTATAAGGATATTTTCACGTGACTTTCGTAAGATTTATTTCTTTTTTCTTTTTTCAAACAAGAGGTTGTTAGATTTATTTCTGCACGTAGGAACGTAGATTTGGAACAGTACATGTGAACAGCCGCGTGCTGATATCTTAACGTCTTCCATGCCCTCTACGCCTTGCTCTGACCCTGAAACGTGTTTTACCGCCTGCTCTTCCTCTATGATGCCCCTCACCACTAGGTCTTGTTCTTTTTCTTGTTGACAATCTAATACCCATTTATGATTTTATGAATCGAAGTACGGTCACCCTGAAGTTGTAGGAGTAGTATCCAAATTCAATGTTGAATTGCGTTAGTTCACAAAAGATATTTTACTTTGTTTGACTATGAGTTTGCATGAAGGGTATGTCAACTTAATGTAAACAAACAAAATAAGCGCACTTAACAAACTTGGTTTCCACAAACGCAACCACAACACAAAGCGAATTAATGTTTAGCACAGAGTAACCAAAACCGCTATTTGACCTAGTCCTAACACCTTGACTTACCTATGAGGTTCTAGCAATTATGCTACAGCAACAAAATCTGCTTTTGCAGCTCCCATAGCATGTCGTCTATTTTCTTCTATTGTTGATGAAATTATTGGCCACTTTCATAAAAAGCAACACTCACTGAAAAAACACATGTCGGCATTCTTCACCAACATAAAAACAGCGCTTTTATATAGGACAAGGGTACTCTCTTTGAAAGCCGACCGTTGGGACTGTTTACAGACCATTCTTTTGCGTTTCGGTCCATAACCGGTCCGGACTGGTATTTCTGTCATCTCTAAAAGGTCTGAAATTTGCTTTGCAAGTGACAGTGTTAGAATCGAAATTGAAACTTAGTCTTGTTTACGTTAAAGGTTGGTTGAATTCAGTGTTCAAACGGTGGTGTATCAATGCAGTCCAAACAATCCGGTGTCTCAAAATCTCAGAGGCCTCCATCCATTGGCTTACTCACAGTGTGTAAATGGTGTTAATATTCTACCGCCATGCCGTAATACTTTGATTGCTGACCATTATCCCTTGAGTGTGTCCCTTTGATTACATATAAGTTTTTTGGTTAGGGTGGTTACAGGTGTTAATATTCTACCACCATAGTTTTCAATCACTTGGCACTCGAGGTGCCGTAATACTTTGATTGCTGACCAATATCCCTTGAGTGTCCCTATGATTACACTGATCACTAGAAACAACCTTGCCCTGGCGGTTAAGTAACATGAGTTTTGATTGAAATTGGTAGGGGATAAGGTTATTTAGTATACAACCATAGAGTCAAGGCATTCAAGGGCTGATAGAGGGCTTTCAACCACTCTATGTGCAGAACTTTAAGGCGTTTTAGGCTACTTTTAATCTAAGAAAGTAGCCGGTAAGCCAACAACTAACAAAGCATTGTTGCTCTGTTGAAAACAAACCTCAAAATAGGGAAACAATGAACGATACAGACTGCTACGTAGCACACAGAGTGAGCATTTTTCATGAACAAACAAACAAAAGCAATTAAGTGAAATGTATTTATTAATAAAGACGTTTTGATTTGCTCAGATGCGTGGTAAGGAGTCGAAAGAATGTTCACCTAATTTAAAGATTACTTTGTTAAACACTTATAGCTTTGGTAGTTACCTTTTAAATTGGTGATATCTACCCTAACAATGGCTCCTTTGCTTGTTACACAGAATAGAATAGGAGCACCTGAGTGATAGTTAAACATAAATCAAAGAAACATTCCAATCAGTTATCTGGACGTACTATGAATAGAGCAATCTTTAATAGGATCTTCGTGGTTTAACCCACCATAACGCAAAGTAAATATCAATTTTGGTTCAAGATGGCCGCAGGCAGCAACTGAAACTGTAACAAAAAGTAAGATTGAGCTTGTCATTCAATCTTTGTCCACAGCAACTTTTTGATGAACGTACCTAGAGCGAGGAAGCAAATAAGATATAGGTTGAGATACATTGTTGATTAATAATGAGAAGTGTGGCTGATGTTGTTGTAATTGTTGTTTAATGTTTAAAGATGCAACTTAAAATATGTTTTCTGCGCTTAACAAAAAATCAATCAAATCTTATAACTTTCGTCAACAATCCGATTGACTGATGGCCACTCCTTGAATACTGGATAATGAAAACCCTATCCATGAACTATCAATCAGATCATCAATCACAAGAACCTTTCAATCATTTTCGACTCGTTTTCAATCTCAGTTTTCATTTTTAATCAATCACTATCAACAACAAATATGGGAATTGTGGTTAAAAGAGTGTTGAAGTATCTTTTCATGTGTTTCTCGGCCTATTGGCTTTGATCATGTGTAATAAAAGTTCAGCTCCAGGCAAGTGACCATGTGTTACTTTGTCTTAAACCCATTATTTGGAAAACAAATGGTGATTGATCTTGCTTGCAATGTATGTTTGAAAACTTAGAAACAAACGTACAAGTGTCAATAAGAATGTACATTTAGCGTACTCTCAAGTGTGCTTACAACACTGCACAGGTCATAGTCACTTGCATCCTCTTTCACTCACCTCCCACTGATCTAGCCTGCAGCTCTGACAAAGGATTGGCTTTTCACCTAAGCACTAGGTTCAATTCCTGATACTACTTCGTGTTGTCTGGTTACAATACAATCACTTCTACCACGGTGGAAGCATGTGCTCCCGTAAACTATTCCTCAGCAAGTTCAAATACGAGTGCTTACAATCATTACTTCATTCAAACATCATACAAAATCAACTACAATCTTGGTCAGTCTTTTCCTCACAATTACGGTCCGCATGGACTCATTACAAAATAGTTAACCTGAAATTCACTCTAAGTTTTTCTCGCATTGAGAGCGGTAGGTGCACCTCCTATGTAAGCCCTTCACTCTTCCAGGCAATAATATAAAACGTCGCAGCTTAGAAAAGAAATGTACCCATAAAATGAATTGTTAAGTATTTTAAGAACGTTTTTTTTATTCATACGGCTTCAAACACCCAGTACTGATTAATCCTGAAATTGCATCACATGCTAGTCCTTGGCTTACTTTAGAAAACCTGTCAAACCCGGAGTTTCTATGTTAACTAAAGTTAACAAAGTGAAATGCAAGTATACACCTAACATACGAATTGCTTGATGATGGGCCCATAATCCCATCATTGTCATCAGGCACTCCAATCATTCTACCAATAGACCATCCTATATCACGACGTGTAATTAACGGTGTGCGATCAGGAATTGTGAAGGAAGGTAAGGCTGGCTAAGAGTGGAACTCACTTAGTAGGCGACAACTTCAAAAAAAAAGTAAAGGGCGTACGTTTCCACATAGTATTCTGGAGTTTGGCAAAGAAGAAAACGTTCCACAATTATGAAATAATATAGCCATTGCTGTAGTTCCACAGCATTGAGTTATTTGAGTTTCCCATCCAGGAACAAAAGTAGTACTAGGATTCTCACAATCGCTTGAGCGTTCAACATTCCAAGGCACTCTTCCTTGAAAGAAAAACTAAGGTTCTACATGTTGAATAATACCTTGAGTTCAAAGGAAATCAATATACCTTGAGTTGTGTATACGATAGCGTTCTGTATTGAGATGTGCAACTTCTACAAAAGGGGTCAAAGGTGGTAAAAAGGTGAAGATTTTCAGTCTCGTCTTTCATACCAAATCAATCTCAAACCAAACATTGAGACTCATGATAGCTAATATGTAGTTAAGCTAGTTAGATGAAAGGTCTAATGTACCTTCAGCAATGAAATTTACAGTGTTTTCAATACTACTATGAACATTAAAGTACGCAACAGTTACAGCAATACTCTATAACGCAGCGTTAACAAATACTTACAAAGGTTGTTAAAACGCACAACTGTAACTTCGTGGATTTCAGCAGGACAAGAAGAAGGAGGAGGAGAAAGCGGAGCTTTATCTCCAACAGCTGCACCTCTTTTTACTGTTTTTATAGCTTGCTCAGGTTCTCTAAATATATAAAGTAAGTGATAGCTCAAGTACAATGCTACATATACCTGAACACCAAGTGAGTGCCATTCCCTATCAACGACTTGTGACGAGGAAGCATGAATGCCACGTGTCTTGTTTGTTCCGTAAGCAAACTTGCTACAATGGAGGGTCGTGCCTGTTAAGAGCATCGAAGAATTGCCAATGACCTTGTTCTGAGTACCAAAAACCAGAAAAGGTACCATCAGAGTATTTGGTAATTCGAAAATGTCGATGGCTTTCTCCTATAGCTTTGAACGTGTTTGAAGGCGCATCAATAAATGTCTCGTTATCGCCATTTTGAATTTGTATCTACAACAATTTTAGGAGTCACGTGATAATTAAATTTAAGGCGTACTTTTGTATTTGTCGCGTATGCTGAGTGTTTAACACAAATGAAGGTCATAGTGGTGTTTAACTCGAACTTCAGTACCACTCTATGGTGGTATTCATCCACGCGTAGTAGTGATACTAAAACGAGATGAATACTAGTTAATCTGGTACTGCAGGTACCTATTTTAATTACTTCAAATTCTTCTGTGTTTTTCCAAAATTCGTGATTATATCCCCTCACAAACATGATAAACAATAGACAAGTACCTTTGGTGTTTTTAATACACGTTTTTGGAATTATAGTAATTACGTACAACAAACAGTTTTCGCATTCCACATGTTAATGGAAGCGATTATTAGATATTATTTTGAAAAGGGTCACCAGGGAAAGATCGGTTTTTTGATACTGGAACTTTTTTTAGAGCTTCGGGCGTTTAAGCGAGTGTGAATTGATTCTTAACGAGTACATAGACGCTGCTAATTTGTCACTACGTACTAAATGTAGGGTTCAACTTGCAGACTGCAGACGACAGACGTTGCACTACAGCGTACTTAACTTATACTAAGTAACCGACCTTAGGTCACAAAATGTAAATCAAGAAATGACGCCGAAGCAAAATGTGCTTACACTTCAGCACAAAGCTGGTTTTCTTTTTTGAATGACCTTCTTCAATATGTGATTGACAATGTAGCTGTGGAAAAAAGCAAAATTTATTTCCGGGCTGTTGTTTTTAATTGATACTTGTTCATTTTTTTAATTTTCATATTCTACTTCCTTAACTTTGTTTTTTGTTGAACAAGACCAAGTTATCATTATATTATTATTTTAGTATCTAATGTATCATCGAGTGCGCACTCATGTTTATACATATTATTTACACTAATGCCCGTTAATAAATATACAAGTGGAAGAGTTTAAGAACAGAACAATATTGAACTTGAAAAAATTGTGGGACTTCAAAAAGCAATGACTTGTTTCATTTCACTGAAATTCTTAAAAGATCAAAAAAAAATGACCTATTGAACATACAATATGCTTATACGACCCCCCAATAGTAGGCTTACAACTATTCAACATTGTGTGATAGAGATTCGCGATTTTTTCTTGTTTTTCGCAACCTATGTCTAAAATTCTTGTACAATTTATAAAAATACATTGTTGGCTGTACAGGTTTTCTTCGTCTAAGTCCAGTAAGAAGTGCTATTGGCTCCAGATAACAGTTCCATCATAGCACCATCACCAATCTCTACGTCATAAGGGAGTGCATCTGAAAAAAAAGTTAATCACATAACAAAACCAAAACAGCTTGTTGACTTACTGACGATTTCTTCTGTAATATCCCACGTGGGTGAAGGACTCGGATTGGTTTGATACTCCAGAAGTTTAACAATTTCTTTAAAACGTCCAAGTAAAAAATTGCTATCTTCTGTTTCATCAGGGAAGTATGTTTCCATCTCTTTGACCCTGCCAAGAAAAAAGATTAGAACATTCAAAAAAAACAGAAAAAAATCTTCACAGTACCGTTGCTTAGCATTATCAAGAGGTGATAAACCTTGGTAAGATATAACAGATAATTGGGCTTTCTCTCGTATAAGAATCTAGAATAAAATCAATGACCTTGATGACTAGTTTCTTTGCAGTTTTTTTTTCGCTTTTTTTTACCTCAACTATTTCTTTTCGTCCTTCGATAGCCGCTAGGTGAATACATGTATATCCATATGCATCTTTTTTTGAAAGCATTTTATATCTTTCTTCAATACTACACAATAAAAGAAGCATCTCAAATACCTCCACACTAAACGTTTGTTAGAAAATTCAACATAATTTTTTGATAAGAAAAAGTTACCTTCCATAGACCACAGCCATACTTATTGGTATTCGAGTATTGTGATTAACGGCCTTTAATTGTGTCTTTATATTAGGTATACTATCAAGAAGTAACTGCATTATAAGCGGCTAAGTAAAACATTAAAAGCTATTGTTTATAGTTCAATAAATACCTCATTGCTTTGTGCTGCTGTGTGCATTAGTGTATTAGCATCATAGTCAATACAAGAGCATACTTCAATACGATCATCTTCGTCCAAGCTCTGAATAATAAAATCAACAATATCGTACGAGCCATGAAACTACAAGTGATGTTAACAGCGACAGCAAAAAAAAATAACCAAAAAAAGTTAAACTATGCACGTTTTGCAGTTTGTTAAATGCAACGCATCAGTGTTAATGCGCATGGACAAAAATTGTTTAATAATTAAGGCATAAAATCATAATATTACCACAGCTTCCTGAAGTGGTGTATAACAATTATTGTTCTTTTGTAATAACCACTTCATCCTTGTGTCATCTGAAAGCTCAGTAAACATTCTCTTGAATATCTTTGTATTATTTGATGCAGCAGCTAGATGAAGAGGTAAATCGCCATGAATATCAGCTGTTGTATAAGTAGTCATCTCGCACTAAAAAACACTCAACAAGGTCACAAAGGCGGAGTTCATAAACAGAATAAAATAAGAAATAACTTCTTACCAGTTTACTTATCTCGTCTGTTATTTCTCCAAAGTATACTGAAGCAACACGATGAAGAGCTGTGTGTTTAATATGTACATCAACATTACCCAAAATATCTTCAATAGCATTAACAGGAGGTGCATCTTCATCGTCAACCTTCGAAACACCAAAACGTGAAAAAATCTCCTTCAACGATCACGTTAGTTTGCCAAGGGAAATTGTAAAGTGTAAGTAATCCGTACCTGTATCCTCTCATAACGCTTTCGTTTAGATCCAGGTTCATGAGCCTTGTATCTCTCAAGACATAAATTCAAAACATCCAAAGGAGTTTTGCGTTCATTACAGCGGACGTTTGTATTAATGACATCTATGTTGTCAAACAATTAATAAAAGAGTACACTAACATAACAATATTTTGCGCACGTGTATTGAGTAGCAACTCAGTAAGCCAAACGTGACCTCCCGCTACAGCATGATGAAGAGGCGTTCGATTGTGAATATCCTTATGATTAACACTCTCCGCCACATTAGGTCCATGTGCATTTAGTATAACTTTTAATGCTTGTACACCACCATATCGTGCCGAGCACGATATAGGTGTCCATCCATATTTGTTTTGCGTGTCTGTACAAAAAGTTAAAAAAAACAAGAACACACTGCTCTGGCTTACCTTTAAGATTCCATAGCAACTTTGCCGTTATAGGATTATCCCTTTGACAAGCTTCATGTAATACAGTACTATACATATGATTACGCTACATAGAGAATAAACAATTCGGTTGTGATAATAAATTCCTACCAAATGATGTAAGTCATCTTGCATTCCAATCAAATACTCGGTAAGACCCCATCGCCTGGCCTATTTACGAGCTATTAGTAATACCTATACAGTTATTACAAATATGATGCACCCTTATAGCTCTACCAAGAGGTGTCAGACCTTTTCTACTGACTTGATTTAAACAATTTTGAATTATCTGCTCAATACTTTCTTGAGGAGCCAATTCTCTTATCTTATCAATAATAAACTTGAACATTTCCTTATTCCCACCTGCAAGGGAGTAACGTTAGTACATAACGACTAGTCAAAAACATTGAAAGATTTATAGAAATGTTGTAGCGTTCTAGAGGAACGTACTGCTAGCTGCTAGGTGTAGTATGGTATCACCAAGTACAGTTCTTTCGACAAGCTCTTCAAGTGTTGTTATGTTACAAATAAATAATTTAACAATAGGAAAATGTCCAATGAGTGCAGCTCTATGTAATGCAGTACATTGTTTTCCATCTTTTATACGTAAAGCTGAAGGACACTTCCTAAAAAGAAAGTTAAACGAAAAAAAAGATAAAAACAGAAAAAGTCAAATAACTTTACTTACGTAAGTAGATAAGAGACCATTCTTAAATGACCTCTTCCCGCTGCAATGTGAAGCGGTGTATATCCTTTAGCATTTCTAACAAGCAAAGCTTCTGAAAGGAGTATGTAAGCATTATTTCGGCAACAAGATTATAAAAAAGGAGAATATGAGTTTTGGTGCAGTTTTTTTTTGTACCTATTCCTTTACGCTGCAGTATATCTTCCAGAGCGTACTTATGAATAAACGTTACACCTCCATTTCTTGCACAAACATGAAGAATCGTATCATCATTTTTTGACAACCTGTCTATACCAGCACCTATTTTGTGATTACTCAAAAGCACGTGATTTTTTAACTTCTCCTTCGCGTACCTTCTTTAAGTAGAGTGAGAAGTGTTGAAGCATCTCCTTTATTAGCTGCCCAAGTAAGAGGATATATATTATCAGGTCCCATGCCCTTATCCCAGTCTTTGACATGCTTACGCTTATCATCGTGTAGAATATGAAAAAATTCGTCAAGAATCTTATTAGAATCCAAGGTTAGTTAATACTTCGTAACTTCTAAATCCAAAGTATACCTCATAGTGACTATGCTTTACAGCATATCCAAAAGCTGAAAATCCATCATTATCAAGCGTCTAAGAGGTATATCAATCTAAGATGACAAAAAAAGAAAAAATGGATCAACACAATCTTTCGCTTTGTTTTACTCCTTATGTACCTTGCAGAAAGCGTCAAGTTGCTCTGTTGGTTTCAATTGTCCCAGTATCGTACGTACAAACATACGAGAACCTTTGGCAGCAGCGACATGTAAAGGTGTATTACCATTGCTCTTAAGAATTTGACCCAAAACAAGAGGTCTATTATCTTGTAAAATCGCAGCAATACGTGATCCTTTAGGATGTTCATCGCTCAATTCTGCCGCTTTCCATACCTAGGTACCTTATTTAACCCTTCAATAACTCAAGCGTAGCAAACAAACACTTCTAAAGACGTACAGCGTCAATTGAGAAGTTCAGATTATTAGCAGTTGGCTGTGGAACATGCTTTACAACTTGTCTTGCAATATCATCCGCATGAGCCATACTACGTGTCTCTAGAGTCAATCTATTCACCGCACGATCTTGCCTAGTACGAGCCCGCTTAACAGCCCTCTGTAACGTCTCTGTGGGGGTGTCTTGATGGTGTTAGAAAAAACGTGATTTGACGAACTTGTATAAAACCTGTAGCTTTCCGTTTGCTCTGTCTAGTGATGAATATTTGATGAAAATGAGATATCCAAGCTTCTCCGCTTACTAGATAGGTGTTAAAGCGACAATAATCCTTTTCAATTGAACTACAATGGTAGCTCGGAAGTTACCTGGATGGACTGCCTTGAACTGTAAGAATACAGGTTTGGATCGCGTGGATAGGCAACGCTCGCCACAATGAAATTTGAGCTAAAAATCAAAAAAGTGAGAAAAGTCCGATGAACAAATAGTGTACCTTTATTTTACGCTCTCCGTTGTGATTACATGTAGCCACCATTACGTTATGTTGTTCTTTAGCCTTTTCCAGGACGAAAGGTGTAGAGTGTTTTTTGCAGTTGAAGACTTTTCGTTTTAGTTTTTTACCCTCGTCGCGGTATACTTGAACGTGTATTGCTTTAAAAAACGATAGAATTAAGATAAATTAACAGTTCGAGAAAATGAGCGTTGAATTTCCGTCATAGACGTAAGGAATCAATTTTTATGTATAATACGTACTAGCGACGCGTGCAGTAAGCTCTGCGTTATTTAGAATAATAGTGTTCCACCTGTCAGATCGTACATGCGCTTGATCTGTTTGTTGGGCTTTTTAAACGCTTTAGAAGGTGTTTAATTGTATATAAATTACGTACTGGCTTTATGGTTTCCAAAGCTAACCATAAGCTGCTTTTGTGGGTTCTCGGGTACCTCCAAACCATCTGGTACATTACAAGAAGCCATAGCCGTAATCTCGCATTTTACAAAAAAAAAAAAATGTCGCAATGTTTTTGGCCAACTTTTTCGTTGTAAAAACGAACGTGACTTTACTGCTCTACATAATGTGATTTCATCACAAACAGCTCCTAGGTGTGCTGTGCACCATAAAAACTACGTCACGGTGTATTGCGCTGGATGAGCGACTTATACTTGACTAAAACGTTTGACATTTTCTATTGTTTTTTTTTAGTTTATTTGGAACAATGACTCAACATGTGACTTTTGCGGTACTAATATATCCTTACATAGTACTCCTATAGACTTGAGTGCAACTTCAGCATGCATATACGCTATAGGGTCACTTGTATCAACATTTTTAAGAAGTTTATACAAAGGCAATAAATGATGTGGAATAAGTGTTAATAAAGCATCGTATGCGCCTTCAATAAGTTGATTAAGTAGTACAAGTGCAGCTATAAGAGAAAAATACAAGTCAGTAACATAGCTCACATTGAAGGAAAATTATGGACCAATAGAAGGAAAGGTCAAAAAAGTTGAAATTGGTGTACCTTGTTTTGGTTCTGGCGCTCCAAACTTTATCACATTGACAATACAATCAACAATCTGTTCAAGGTGACTATGTAATCCGAATCGAAGTATTTGACATAGTTGACCCAGGTTAAGTATAGTACTTGCTTGAAAAATTGGTTCCTTGTCATTTATGCCTTTAAGAAAAGTACTCACAAGAAGATTGTCTAAACAATCACGTTAGCCTTTCTCTCTTAACAATTAAAGTTGTTTGTTTATGTACCATGTTTGACAAGCATCTCATTTAATCTAAGCGATATTTGTAATAAAGCCTCACCAACAGCCAATCGCAAGTTAAGGTTCTCAGTTGGTGATAAATAAATTTCAGACAAAATCGGCAAAATTTTAGCTGGAAACATTTCGCCAAGACCATTTAATCCATACACACCACTCAAGTACACATAGCTAGTTGTATGTAAATAATTTAAGGATATTAATTGAGATGTCATTACCTGTCATTGTGTGTCAGCTGGGATTTGAAGGAAGCTATAATATCATCAAGTCGTGATAAAGCCACCTTTGATTTTAAGAAGAAAAGTTGACGAAGTTGAATGACACTTTGACGGCGAATAGGCAGGACCCTGCTTTGAATATTCTTTAATGCGTCCTCTATTATTTTCTCTTCTTCTCCCTTCTTCATAACAGTATCTAACAACAAACATAAATAAACAATCCTGTCATAAAGAAAGAAAAAAACCAGAAAAGCAAACATACTATTTTCTTTGATCCATCCTTTTTTATCAATCGTATCCAAAATACTCTCTGCATTATCACATACTACCTTGTCGTATGCTTTTGCATCAACAATAGTCTTTAATGTAGGTACTAAATCATATACTAGAATTGCCTGCGCACTGTCGATATTAGTACCACCTGAGCGAAGTCGTGTTAGCCAAGATTGAAAAGAAAAAAGTAGTACCCAAAACCAACTCGAGTATCGCCAAAGTAAGCTTTGTAATAGATTCATCATCTCTCTCAAGCATCTGTTTCAGGAGCACCAATACTTCAACTGGCTTTTTATGGACATGCGGCGATGCAATCTCAATAATATGAATCATGAGTTCATAATGTTCTGCCACTGACATATCAACCCTATGATGTAAATCAACATTCACTCCAACATTCATAATACTTACATTTCTGATATATGCAAAATATGGAGTAAATCCAAGAATATGGAAGTAATAAACGAGGTATTACTGGTCAAGAAATCAAGCGTGGAAGCCAAAGTTTTAATCCCTCGTTTTCCTTTATTTTTAGCCAGGCGAAAAATCAACTTTGCAGGATGTGGGTCACTTTTAAGAAGCTGTGCGATAATCTGTCTGGCGGATGTAAAGTCTTCTCCTTTTACCACGCACAAAATAGAGAAAAGTTTGTCCAGGGCTAAAAAAATAACGTCAAAACAAAGTTGTCAAAAAAAATATCAAGTTTGTTACCCAATTCTTTCACTGGTACTGCGAACTTAGGATTCGGCGGAAAACAGAGTGTTCCACTCACAATAGCCAGACATTCACTTGTGGATGGATCCATAGTGTTTTTAGTATCAGCATCCATCTCTTGAACTAGTAAATGGTCTGGTTTCGCATCGATTGTTTGATTAAGTAATGGTTTTAGTAACGGCAAAAACAGTAATTCCCTGGCAATGTTTGGCTTTGCTTCAAACAAAGTTGAAGCCACATGAGCACCAGATGCTCTATAATGATACAAAGCATCTGCCATATCCTGTGTCATTTTTTTCCTTGGTTTGACCTTCATACAAGACAACACCTGAGGAGCTATAACGCTAACAGAGCGTTAACCAAAAACAAAAAAAAATGTTGAGATACCTGTAATATTGTTCATCATCCATAGAGCTTGGTGTCGAACACACAATTTTAGCAATCATAGTATATGTTCTAGCATCAGCTGCGAACGTTATTGGATGTATTATAGTACGTCAATGTACCGCCTGGATGAATCAAAGTTCTCGTCAGTGTTGCAAATCCTCCTTCTTTTAACAGAGCTTCTGTGAGGCCTGAGCTGATGATACGCATCAAGCGAGCATCTACCTTCTTGTTTCTATGAATAGCAAGGACTGTCAATAGCTGTGGAATAATCACGTGTGTTCCAGCTGAGGAAAAAAACACTTTGGCTTGATGTAAAGCCCAAGGCCTAATGTGTTCTGCTCCATATGCATCCGAGTCCTAAGAACTATAAGTCACATGACCAGCAACACTTACACGTGCCTTATTAGACGATTGTTGGAATTGCGTCATAGCGCTTGGGTTTGTTGCAAGAGGCGTGGAGGATACAGAAGGTAAACAAGAGAGGAACTGTAGTGCAAGCCAAATGTTTGCGAAAAATAAATCAACTATCTGATGCACTAATTGTTCGTCTTTTAGTGATAGCAAGTCTATTATTGCGCGTATAGTGATGTATACGTTTTGGTGAGTTTGTTTCGGTTGTGTTTGAACAATTTTGTTCAGGCTGTATTTTTTGATGGGTAGAGACACTGGTAGACTTGGTGATACATCCCAAGCTAGTAACGATCCACATATCGTAACAGTGAACGCTAAGTCCTACTAACATGTTACGTGGTACTTTGCAATACCGTACTTGAAGCGATAAGAGCGGAATTTCTGGATTTGGGTTTGGTTCTGTCTTGTTTGCGAAGTGAGCGTGTAATTCCTCTAACAATCTTCTACACATAACCACGTAGTATTTTAGGCATTCAGCAGCGGTTTGTGGGACCGTAGAGTGATTTGTATTAAAATTTTGTAAACGCGTCCATAAATCTATAAACGACTCTCTCGACGCCTTAAAAGTAGGCTGTTCGAGTATTAGTGAGATTACAAACGTTTTTGGCTCATACCTTGCACAAAACGTCAACTAAACCGCCAACCCCAACAAGCAACTTGGCGTGTTGCCTCCAACGGTCCATTCGTACACCTCTGAAAAAGTAGGAAGTTTTCTTTTGTGAGGGCTGACCTTGAAAGACTTTGCTTCGCTACCACGTGATGCGTTGCCTGTTTTATTGTGTATGACATCATAACAAGGTTCCCGGGGTTATATGTTAGTAGTTGACGTGGTATTGTAACTAATAGAAACGAAATTGGGAGTTGTTAGCGCATTTCCGCATTTGGCTCAAACTGGTTTTGGTGTTAAAATCTTGTCGGATCAAAACTGCCGAACTACACATTGAATGTCCATGTTTAATATCACAGGACTTACTGACGCTGTTTCCGGTTGGGTTTGGGGTGGTACCGAGCAAAGTGCTCAAAAAGATGAGAAAGCAGAAATGCCGGATAAACCAGACGAGGCAGATACATGGGCTGCTACGCTGTGGAACCTCACTTACGGTATTTAACTTGTAACATTTGTTGGGACGCGTTAAACGCGCTCATTAATCCTTTTCCGGCCACTTTTGCAATTATTTGTTGTTTTTTGCGCCGTTCTTTGCCTTACAGTGTCCCCAGGAAAATTAGGCGTTGATCTAATAAGAGCTGGCCTATCGCTACCTTGTCAGTACTATGAGCCTCTCACTGTACTACAGAGGTCAGCAGAAACAATGGCTTTCTGTAAATTGCTACACGACGCTGAAAAACAAGTCGATTCCATGGATAGATTGGCGTATGTGTGTGCATTTGCTGTGTCTGGTGTTGCCAGTACAGAGCGTTATTGTACGCATAAATATTTTCGAAACACGTAGTCGTTACCCAAACGCCTAAAAAGCGTTAAAACGAGTTTAAACAATGAATCTAATATCTTTTAAGACACAAATTTCAACCCAGTACTTGGTGAGACTTACGAGCATGTATCAAGCAATGGTTGCAAATTCCTCGCTGAGCAGGCACGTTACCCCATTTTATGTTGGTGAATTCTTGTTTTAAGATGTGCGTACATTCGAATTCTAATCACTAGAATAGGTCAGTCACCACCCTCCAATAACAGCGAACCACGTAGAAGCTGATACGTGGAAATTTTGGCAAGTAAGTCGTCTCGAAACTCGCTTTTTGGGTAACGCATTGGACATTGATACCAAGTACGTTACTAGTACCTTTTGGCAATATAAGTTGGCTTCATAACCTAGTCTCCTTACTCCGACATATCATCACTGATGCACTTATAGAGCAAGTTCTCATCTTGTTTTCCCAGCAAAGGATGAGCATTACTGGTTCAGAACACCAAGGTACGTGTTTATAGCATTTGAGAAAAAATTGGATTAATTATGTCCTATCTTCGCTATATGACCTTTGATTTCCTTCCCCTTCTATGTGGTACTTATACTTATTACTAGCACTCGTGTTCAGAGCATTATTGTCGGCCAAACATGGTTGGAGCATTTTGGCGAATTGAAAATCATTAACTTGAAAACAAAAGAGTCTTGCTCTGTTACCTTCCAAAAATGTGGTTGGACAAACTTGTTCAGCGCTATATATGATATCAAAGGATACATTACCAACTCCAAGGGCGAGAAATTGTATGTTATAACAGCAGATTGCTTTGACCTTGCATCTGGCTTTTGTTTTTACGTTATCTGATTGTCTTTACTAATTCGTTTATAGAATTGAGCTTACTGGTAAATGGAACACCTTCATCAAAGCAAAATGGCTCGTAGATAGTTCTAGCCACAAAGCTGGTGAAGAAATTGAATTATGGCGTGTACCTGAAGTACGTCACTCTAAACATTTCAGCCAAGATTTTTTTTTTTTGGTTTTCAAACTTGACGTTTAAAAAAAAATATGGTTGGGCGTTATGATGGTTACAACATGACGAGTCATATCGAGAGCTCTTGGTGTTTTACCTTGTAGCACTCTCTTTGATGATAAAAACGGCCTGAGCCCTTTCGACTAAAAATTTTCAAAAAGTATTTTTATCTCCGAGTCATGTGAACAAAATATGATATTAATAGATTATTTTAGAAATGGTATACTGGTGATAAACATAATATGACTCAATATGCAAAAACACTTAGTGGTACGTCATGGGAGACTCGCTTTTTTTTTTTTGTTATTGTGCTTACACGTTTTTCTTTTAGATAGAGATGAAGCTTATGAAAAACTTTTACCTCCTACCGACTCTAGACTTCGTCCTGACCGTATTCTACTCGAACAAGAAAAAATCGAAGAGGCTACTGCACTCAAGCTAAAGGTTGAGCAAAGACAAAGAGATAATGCTACTAAGCGTGGTGATAAGCCATGGGTACCAAAATGGTTTGAAAAAATAGATGATGTTAATGAACCTGCTGGATGGACCTATATCTATAAAAATAATTACTGGCAAGAGAGAGAGGAAAAGAAAAAGGCTCTAGATGCTGGTGAAGAAGAAAAAGCCAAAAATGTACGAAAGATAAGACAAGACAAGATCGATAGAAAGTTGAATTTTTTTTACTCATGATTTTTGAGGTTTTTTTTTTTGCATGTTTTTTCATTTGACATGCCGTACTATTCATATATTTTAATATGTCTAAAGAGCCTCCCATTATTAGAGTTTTTGTAAATAAGAGTTTTATTTCATTTGAAACACGTGGGAGCTTTCTTTTTCTTTTTTTTTTTTGCCTATTTTTGACTTATTGTTGTTTTTTAGCTTCTTGTTTCCGATGAAACCAAAGGATCTCAATGTGATTTTTCTGCACCTTTGTAAGATAGGTGAAACACAAGGAGTTTCTCCATGTTATTTTATTTGAAAAAAAGTAAACGTGGTGTCTCACTCTCTTTCCTATTCGAGTGTAAATATTGGTTAATAAACAAAAAATTTCAAAAAAAAACCAAGTTTTTTCTCACAGCGGGCACCTCTTCTTTGAAGGTTTTTTGAGATTGATACGTGTGATTCATCGTACTTTTTTCTCAACCATGTAACATACGCTATTACCCCAAATGTTCAGGTCATTCAACGGCACTTGTTGAAACTTTTTTTCAAATTTCCTTTTTCGTCTCTACTTAAACTTTCTGGTTTGACTTAAAACCAAAACGCATTAGCAACAATGTCAATAACAGCTGCACTTTGTTTTAATGATTTACCTAGCGAAATACATCATATGTGTTTTAAACAGTTACTTGTAGACTCTCTATGCTCTTGTATCATTGTTTCGAAAGCATGGAACGGTATATTAACGTCAGACGATATATGGAAGTATAGTTTTAACGTACGTCGTGCTTTTGGAAGCGCAATACCATTTTATTTGAAAACAGAAGCTTTTCATTCAAAACTTATTTTCTTTCCTAGAAATCTTTTGGAGGATCTACTACTAGCACTGAGAGATCGCCTGTATCACGTTACTACTTCATCAGAGAGAAGAGAAGTTCAGAGGAACAGTCTTACCACTTCAAAGCAAGGAAAGTTGAGTTTTTTGAGTAAAACATGTTTTTTTTTTTTGACTTTTTTCTAACAGGGTTGGTCTTGCTCTTTTGGTCAAGTATGTCAGTAAGTACAATCTATAGGTCGTCTATTTGTTAAGAATTAATATGATAGCACGTGGAGACAAATTTTGTGAGTACTGTCGCAAAGACAAGGGTTTTAAAGGTCAACAATTCATCCTTCATAACTTCGTCTCTGGTACGTTTCACCTCTGAGGTTTTAACTTTGTTCAAGTGGTTAATGTAGATCATGTAGGTATATTATCTGGAGGAAAGCATACTAGAGCGTTTGTATGGGCAGCAATAAATGAATACGACTCACTTTTAACAATTTTGGTGAAGTCAACAAAGAAAGAAGAATTTCAAAAGCTTGTCAACCTCAAAGTGGGTATAAAATACCCATTAGGTAGCGATGTATGGTACCAATATGGAGATACTCTTAACATAAAACAGGTTCGTCGTTAGTATAAAATACAAGGTCACTAAGCTGAATATAGTCTCATGTTGATGTTGATTATGTTATACGCGACTCAAGAACACCTTTTAAAGATTATTTCATTTCTGGTCATATTCATGATCTTTTGCAAACCTTGGTATACAACAAAGAGAAATAAAAAAGACAGACCCTTAAAGGGGTATTTAACAGTACTATGTATATCTACCATTGGCAGCGTATTAGATCATCTGAGGGCTTGCAGTTCACATAAAATATCTATTTTCATATTCACAATATGTGTCTTACTGGGGTAATCTTACTATTAAGGCGCTCACTTAATGCACTAATTATCATTATTACTTACCATTGGCAGAGTACTAGAGTACCTTAATGCAACAGCGAAGCTCAAGCAAGCTGCAAATTACCTGAGTTTTCTACCTTGTGACAACACAAAACTGGTTCTTTACCACTTGTTACAGTTTTATTGTCTTAAATTTTCACAAAGTTTCACTAATGGGCATTAGGTGTGTTAAGTAAGGGGCAAAATAAAGGGTCGAGCCCCATAGTGAGCGACCTAAATTAGAGGCCTACTGTAGAGGCATTATTGTAACAGTAATTAGGCCAAATAGCCCTCACTGAAAAGGATTTACGGCTGGTTTGTGTTTAAATTACTGTTAACAGAATGGTAATTTTCTAAAACACGTGATTGTGAAAAATGTGCTACCAATGGTCTATAATCAGAAAATAATTCGACGTAATCTAATTAGTAAAATTAGAGGACATGCATAGCCAACTAATAAAAGAAGAGGACATGCCTTAAACCACAAATCAACTATTAAAAAAACACGCATGTTGTGAAATTAATTGGTTTAACTGACTATGATGACAAGAATCTGCATTCCTCTGCGTTAGTTGAAATAAAGTTCCAAAAGTGTAATTTTCCTTGTAGATTTGCAAGAGTATAGAAAGTGCAGCGTTAAAACAACAATCTAAACTTGTTGTAATTTACCTTCAATCCACAGTAACTCTTTCTTAAGTTGTCCATTTTCTTTCCATATTGGTTTCGTGTTGTATATCATCAACTTACATACCTTGTGACTGAAGTTGTCTATTTTCATACCAGACTTTGCTTTCACCGTGTAGTTTACCATTGATCCACATACTTTGTTCTCTAAGCTGTCTATTTTCATGCCTCTTTATGTTCACCATGTTTTTTACCATCAGCCCATGTGGTCTGGAACACTAGTTGTCTATTTTTGTACCAGCTAAATTTGCCATGTGCTTTACCATCAACCCATGTACCCTGATACTTAATTTGACCGCTCACACCATCCCTTATGCCATTAACCCACATGGCATGTTGTGCAACCTCTCCACTTTCATACCATTGTATCCATATTCCTTTCTTTTGTAACATTTCATCAAAATGAGTATTAATTGCTGCTCTCTTTGATAGATAGTGTATTGCATTTTATTTCGCTGATATTTAGCACGCTCTGAAAGCTAATTTTTTGTTGTTGCGAGAATGACAGTTGATAACACCAACCTAATTTGGTTTGAGGGTTACCGACAACAGTTTTGAACAAATGACGTATTGCAAACAGTTTCAAGTTTGATGCCTTGGACATGTTGTCCAGTGATAAGGCGACGAAATAACCTCATTTTACTTTATACACTGTCATTTTGTATGTGCTTTGCATCAGGGTAAAAAATCCGCAATGCAATCAAACCAAAAGCTAGGTGAGGCCGCTGGTTTTTTTGAATTCTGTTTTTTTTGGTACCTCTCATATATAAGTTACTTTTTTGATGATTTTATAGACTGGCCATCTATAGAATAGATATGCAACTGTAAAGACGTTGAGTCTGACAAGTGGTTGTGATGCAAACGCAGATTATTTCTGTCGTAGCTGGTACTTTACTTGTTCAACGATTTTTGGATTAAAAAAGTACATCCAACAATGCTCTGGTTTAACTTGTACGCCTCCTTTTGGACACCACTGCACATAGGTGGGTTGTGGACCATAATTACCCTGGGGCGCAAGTGAGAAAAAAACAGGAAAAGCTGATAAATAAAGGATAAAAATAAAGCGTTGACACAAAGTTAAATGTATAATAATTACTCACCTTTAGTGCATGATATGTAGTAACAGCTGTATGCGACTTTGTCTTGGATTTGTCTTTTTGATCTTCAGGTTTGATCACAAGAACCTTTTCTGCAAAAGCGAAATAATCTTCAAGAAATGAAGTATCATTAAAAGCAAGCAAGTGTTCTAACTTCCACTCTTTCTTTTCACCTTTTTACAATGCGAACAATATTAGTACAACTTATACTCAATAGATATTGATCTTACCTGTCTTGAGATTAATACAGCCATAAAAACCGCCTGCATTTCTAAGCATGTCAACGTTTTTTTGAAACGCTTCTTCGAGAATGTCTAAGCCAACTGAGATGACAGCCTAAAACAAGAGCTAAGCTTACTAAAACAACTCATGGGAGTTCAATCAACTCATAAGACATTGTGTACATACGTGGTATACGTTTTTTACGGACTTTATCGATGATAAAACTTGTGCATCTCCTCCTTTAAAAGGATCAGTTTTTGGCGACGTCCAGTCTGACTTTTGGAGGATTAGAGAGTCTCCACCACCATCCTAGTATCTGTGAGTATTTTTAATTTAAGAGAGGTCCTGTTATTAACGCTTTTAAAGGGTAGGCTGTGACGTACAACGAATATAATGTTTGATAAACCAAATTTTTTAAATGATGTTGAAACGGCATTTTTGAGGTTTCTTGGTTCGTAGAACCTAGAGTTTTCATCTTTCCACCTTGCATAATAAATAACATCTTCATTTAGGGCCTTTGAGATCTTTGGTTCTGCGTATCTACTCCGTTTCAGCAAAAAAAAGTCACTGAAGGCGCCTTGATTGGTTTTCCTTATTTTTTGCGTCATGGTACCTTCCGGGGTAATTTATAACGGTCTCTGGGTTAATTACTGTGCCAAATTGGTGAAATTTTTTGTGATTAGTCATTTTGTCAACAGTACATGGTCTACTACTTCCTATAGCGACATCATGTGTACCCTCGCGTTTTGCCATAAAATAAAGGAGACTGGCATTAACAATGTCCAAACCTCCACCTAGGCCACAAAATAGTATTTTCCGCCTATTCGCCCCCTTTTTTGACGCCATCTCACGTTTTGACCAGAATTGACGTTAATTCACATCAAACTCACCACAATCAATCCAACGTCACACTATGGCATCTAAATCAACTAAAGGGTGGAGCTTTATCTTATTTCTAGAGCATTTATGCTCTTTGACACTTTCCAACATTAACTTGCCTTTAGAGACGACTTTAAAACGTGTCATGTCACTACAGTTGGCGTACAAAACGAAATAACAAAAGAAGGACCACACCAACCAGAAGCTGGTCGCTATCATTTATTTACAGCAAAACTATGCCCATTCGCACACAGGCACGTATTACTATTGACCATAAGGGTATCTACGCTTCTTCAAGCTACCCTCGGGTGTCTTTCCTTTTTTGCCTTTAAATTATTCCGAAATCATTCACACCTTTTGTGGTCGTCTGATTGTCAACCCATAGTTTGCAAGGTGTATAACCAAGCACCGTTAGAAATTCATAGTGAAAAATTTACCGCAAATTTATCCGCTGTCACGTGCTTTTCCTTTTTGAAGTATAGCGAGAGTGTAGGCATTTGTTGCTTTTGTTTTTTCTTCTCTTTGCCTTTAACTTTGCGCTTGACACTGTTGTGCTTATTTGCATTGATAGAACAGAAATTGTGAGAAGACTGAAAGGCTTAGAAGATAGCATTGGGTTAACTATAGCTTGCTCTATTCAATCTGAGACGGGATGGAAACTAGACAATGTCTACGCTGGTAAGACTTAAACTTTCGCCCCACAGCTACATAAACACTTACACCACATATAGCGAAGGATGGAGAACCTAATCCAGTGAAAGACACCAAGACTGTACCTGATATTTACCGAGTAAGTTTATTTTCTGAAGGTATGTTCATGTTAACAAAGTTCATAGCTTGGTACTGATAATCCTCCATCGCGATTTTCTGTACCCGTATTCTACGATAAGAAGCTTAACAAAGTCGTAAATACAGAGTCAGCTGAAATAATAAGAATGCTAAACAGTAGCTTTAATGACGTTTCAAAAGCCCCAGAACTGGACTTATACCCTGAATCCCAGCGTAAGGACATTGACGCTTTCAACGACAATATCGGAAGTAGCTTCGTATCCGCTATATATCGTGCTGGTTTCGCTAAAGATAAGGATGTATACAGTAAGTACTACGACTCTGTCTTTAAAGCTCTTGAAGACTTGGACAAGCGATTTTCTGACGGAAGAAAATATGTGTTCGGCGACAAACTCACTCTTGCTGATGTCTATGTTTTCGTACACGTGATTCGGTTCGACTCTGTTTATTACGGATTATACAAGCTTAACGAAAAGCACATTCATGAGTATCCAAACATCAGGGCGTACATTGAACGTCTTTGGAAAATTGATGCTTTTTCTAAATCTACTGATATCAAAGAAGCACAGATAGGATACTACTTAAGCTGGAATCAACCAAGCCAAATAAAAGTTGCTCCTAAAAGCACTAGCATGGGTTGGTTACTTGGATAACTAAACTGACATGAACGATAAAGTGTAGAACAATAAACAACAGAATACTTCAAACTTTTTTTTTTTACTGAGATAAGTTTTCATATTCTAAGATGGTGGAGGTCGTTGCACAACCACTTAGTTTGATATGTTACGTCTTGTATTCTTGCATGTAAGTGATAAACTTACAGTATCGTAAATGGTTTAATTTGGGTGTTTTTTACCTGATATAGCAACATCAAAGCGCTAAAAGTTTGACTTGAGGTACGCTCAATTACAGCAAAACCTTTCGTTAGCTTCATAGCCTGAATACTTCTTGTATCATTTGACTACAGTGTTCTTTTGTCACCAGGTTCAACAGGGAGATAGTGTAAGTGAAAATACACCAAAGACAAGAGCACTTCTGTGAACAGGTTTTGTGGCTTCAGCCAGGAGGTTGTTCGTTGAATTTAAAGAAAACCACAGCAACATTTGGCCACAACAATGAGTCCTCAACATCCGACCCTATTGTCAGTATTCGTTTTAGCACTCAGCTTCTTTATTTTAGTAAATGCTAAACTCTCCTCTCGATACGTGAGCTTCTTGAAAGACTTTAAAGGTGAAATGCTGTTTGGGTATGTATAGCTAACTATACGTGCCTCTAGCGAGCTTCTCCGGATGGCCTTTTGAGTTAGATACAACCAACGTTGATTCTTGGTGTAGTATACAAGATAGCACTGGTCATAGCTTTCTCGTTTGCTCAGGGAGTTCGGTTTCTCGAATGTGCGTTCTGTGATCCACGTGAAAAATACCAATCAAATAATCCTGTATGTCTAATGACACGTGCGTAGGGAATTGTTTTTCGAAGAAAACACGCTATTTGGTACTATCCCCGATATCTTTGACAGAGTAGATTCTAACTTTCAAGAATTGTACGTTGCGTAAAAGAGACTGCTTTGCGCTCTAAAAAAATTACTAAGCGCAATTCATCAACAAAGAGGAGTTCATGGCACTATACCACCGACATTATTAGATGCTTCTTTAGAGATTATATCTATACGCGGTACTAATATCACCGGGGAGATATCAAATACAGTTTCCCCAATACTTGTGGACTTGTACACGTGTTTTTGCTTAACCTGTCAGGTTTTTTTAACTTTCTTCAGGAATTTATCAGACAATCTACTTACTGGAGGTTTACCTGATTTCATTGGTGATGCAACGTCACTTCAGTTTGTGACTCTCAATAACAACAACTTATATGGTCCTCTAAAGGCAATATCACCTTCAATGCTAAGCTTGTAAGCATTTTCATTCATGATTGTTTGCCAATTGGTTTTCTTGTTTAGGGACGTATCAGAAAACGAATTAAGTGGTTCTCTTGAGGCTATTTCACAATCGAGATTAGTCAGTTTGTGCGTTTTAACCTTGGGTTGTTAGGAATAACAAAAAACTAGTTTTGGAGAAGCCAACTTTTTCACAACTCTACCTACAGAGTTACCTCGAGACATGAGTTTACTGTACGTCTACTATGAATAATATAGGATTTATCTAATGGCACGGTAGGTTATTATCAAGTAACAACATAACTGGATCGATTCCAAAGAGCTTTTTTGAAGGACGAATAACCCAAATGCAAGATAATTTCTGCGGTTGATACTAACTTAGCTCACTAGAGATCTAAGCGATAATCTACTATATGGTAGTGTACCTCCAGTAGGGAATAATTTAAGAAGAATGTAAGTTGCATTCAAGCCAACTTTGTTTGGTGCTGTATCGTGTCTGGCATCTGATAAGAAAATTGTAGGAATCTTGAAAACAACTTATTGAGTATTTGTCCTGATGAACGGACATTTAACAACTCTCGCCTTATAGAATGGTGTGCTTATTTCATAACAATTAAACTTGCTAACGTTAGTGATACAGTAAATTATCTTGTAACAATATTGAATGTGGTAGATGTGATAACACTCACTTGTTGCAATGTGTAAGTGAACAGAAGCTGCATTCTTTTTGCAATCCTGATAATGAAACATGCTGTGGTAGTAGGGCTTATTGACAAATACAGCCTTGGTATTATACTGGGTAGTATATATTCTGTAGTCCTTTTGTCGTTATTGTTTGTGACGATTGTCTTATTCTTGAAGTAAAAGAAGAAAACATGTAGAATACTCAAAAATGCAACGTACTGTTTTATACTTGATTGTCTTTCTTTTGATGTATTTCTAGAAGAAGGATTAAAAGAAAATGGAAATGAAACAACAATTATGCACCACACTGAAAACAGTGAAGAGAATGGAGACACAAGTATTACTAGTACTTTTCTTTCATGTTATATTTGATCTAACAACTAACAAACAGTAGGATATGAAACGCTTTCTGAAGCAAGTATTCCTGAAGAAGGAAGCACTACTACAAAGACATAAAGAAGATATGCTTTACTTCCAAGAAGACAGAAACGGATGAATAAATTCTAGTTTAATAAGTCTATGGCTACATTTAAGACCCACATTAGGGCTCCTTCATAGTTGCATCTCATTGACTCCATAGGCAAGAAGCACAAACATACGTATTATGGCATCACTGTATCTTGTGTTTAACTTAAAAACGTGTACCTCTATGTACAATGTGGTCAAAGCGGAAATTGGTTTGTTTGCATCTAGGAACCACATAGCCAAATAGTCAAGACTAGTCCCGTTCAAACTTTTTTATCACGTGTCTAATTTCTAATACAAAAAAAACAGTACTTTGTAACAGAATGACAGCAACACAAAAGGCACTTGTTCACAATTACATGCCTTTA